>JANFOE010000445.1:602500-885606 GCA_025667525.1 Glebionis coronaria | reverse complement strand
ATGTTCTTTTTCTTTTTTTCTCCGATCATTCCTCTCGATAGCAAATCCACACAAAACATTACACAATTTCGTTCTAATTCGCAAATCCATGAATAAAGTAAGTTCATTAACGTGTTTATATTTTGTATCGATTACTTTTTTTTACCTGTGATGGTTTTGCTTTATAAATGTTCATGATCATCATGTTTGTTCTTAATGTATTAATTTTCAGAATATTGTGAAATGATGCATTTTCTTGCTTAGCTATTTAAGGCAGATCTGTGGGAAAAAACTGTTTGAAAACATGTTTACTAAAACTGCACACAAGGTGTTTGATAAAATGCTGAATGAAAAGTCCTAACTATAATGTGGTGGTTTTACATTGTGATACATCAAATGCCTACCTAACTGTTTATCACTTTGTTGTCATTTTTAGTGTAACTGGTGTTGTATGTTTGCTAGTGATCTAGCATAAAGCAAGCATGTTATATGGGTATTTATAATTTCAAATTATTAAATTTAAAACTATCCTTGTATTTGGTGTCTAGGGCAGTCCTTGGTGGTCATCTCGTTGAGGTGAGATTTTTGTATATCTTTATTTGTTAACATGTACACACACATGTTTGGACTCTGGGAGAATGATTTTGGCAATTACATGTACCAAAAATAGAAAAGAGGGCAAGTACGGCTACGAAAACTGGATATAAAATGTGCAGCGAAATGGGCTGGATATAGAATTTGATATGGTTGGTGGTCCGAAGGAATTAAAATGCGGATTAGATCAGTTTTGTATGTTTGTTGTTGTAAATGTATCGAGTCTGTTATTAAAGCACTGATATTGTTTCATTCAAAAGTTGTTACTCCAGTTAGATGACATTTTTTATTGTTTAAACGAATTATTGTTGAATGAAGAAAAAAACCAACCATAACAGTTCAATGTAAAAGTGTTGCCGTAAATTTTGTTCCCCTGATACATGTCATGAGGCAAATGATTCAAGGTGTTCCATTAATGTTTGTTGCATGCTAGAAAGTGTTGATAAAGTTTTAATCATCAAGTTATATATGAAAACGAGTTAATATATGTTTTGATGTAATGATTCAGAAGTCAGTCAAAAGATCGCATGTCTATAGCCTTGTTAATTGTTTCTCAAACATATCTACATAACCCCAACACTTATATATTACAACGCAGACCTATCCATGTTACGGTCACACTCAAGGTGAGTTCTATGTTTCTTTTTCAGAAGCTAATATGCACACTATGTTAAGAACTGTAATAAGTTTTTTTTGAAGCTAATATGCACACTATGATACAAATATGTGTCGGCATCCCTGCGTTTACAAGTACTAAATATATAACTAGTATTCACGAAACATAAAAATTGACTTACAAAAATAGATGTAACTCCAATACTCATGTATTCATATGATTGTATCCATGTCCGAGAGATTTTACAATAATAAAAAATACAAATACAAGAGGGCTACACTTGATTAGAGGTGGGTAGGCTGTTCTACATCTAAGTATAGAATAATCTAGTATAACAGATCTCTTGTAACTGAGAATAACCAAAAATCCAAACACCCTTACGACCTTCAAAATCATTATGAGTGATACTTACACATCCAATTTTGAACTTTTTTTGTGGGTGCGCCTTTACTGGGGCATTACTAATTCTGGGATATCTTGCTTGCGCTAGGTTCAATCTCATAACCTTCTTCCACTGTTTCATCTAGTTCAGAAGCTGTTGCTGGAGCTCATTACGGATGCTAGAGATTTGTATCTCATTTGAACAATACAAGGAACCATCAAGGATGCCACAGACTAGTATCAGATATCTTTCCAAGGATGATAATAGTAGCTGCAAAGTGAATGATGATAACAGAAAATGGAATCAATGTAAAGCAGATTAGATAAGATCTTCAAGAGCCAATAAATTATAACTAAAGTGTAGCAGCGTAAATAAAAGACTTGTCGGAGAAGGATAAGCTTGATAAATGAAACCGTGTTGTAAAAAAGATTATCAAAGAAGAATGGTATAAAGGAAGAGAATATGAGACCATACAGATCAGATGTGAGCACAGTCAAATATGTATAAATGAAGTCAAAATGCAGGTTAACTTGTTAAACAATCAAATTTTAGTAGTAATAGTTAACTACTTATCGTTTGATACATTGATTAGCTTACCATTAAGAAATGCTTGACCAAAAACCTGTAGCATTGAAGAGAAAGTTATAGAGAATAGACAAATACATGTATCAAGAGGATTTCGGCTCATATACAGTAATACAATAAAATAAGTTTTTTAAAGCCCATTAAAATATGCAAAATAGTTTAATATCAGTTTCTTGTATACTAGATGGTAACAAAAACAAGTATCATTCATGAAACTCCAATATCATTTTCATATGCATGTAACTAACAGATGCCTTTTATATAACAAACATATACCCTCTATATAACAAATAGATACCCTAAACTATTTTCAGACAGATGCTACTTTACACTCAAACCTGATATAATTATACAAAACAGATGCTATTTTAATCACTTTTACTTGAACAATAACATTTTTATATAAACTAGTGTAACATTTATTTAATAGTTAAACAAATGCATCAAAAAACTCAGCAAATAATTGAACATCAAAAACAAATTGCAGGTTGTAACTTTCATTAACTGACAATATGTTTACTATTATTAGACATAAAAAATATTATTTTTGTTGAGAAAGGTTTACCTATACGACCAATGCCAGAACGATCAAGAGCTCTAACATAAACATGGACACCAGGACCAATTATCTTGGTATTGTTACCACCAATAGCTCGCAACTTAATTCGAAGATCAATAACACCAAACTCTTGTAGAAACACCCGTAATCGGAACACATTAATATTAGCAGACATTTATGCAGAAATAAACAATAATTTAGACACATCTCAAGTTAGATTTTAGTTATTTTAACAATGATAATATTTCACACTTAGTTATGGTTCTATATGGGACAATGATAGTGTTTTAAGATGTGTAACTGGTCAAACATTAACTATGCCATAAAGTAGTTTCCTGCCGCAAGTTACAAGATTGTCTGGAACTAGATGGTATTTTCTAAATAAAGTAACACACTAATAAGTTCATTGATGCCATAATATTAAAGATATGCCCTAATATATGCTCGTTGATGCCCTACTAATATGTTCATCGATGCACTAAATATATACACACGGATGCCTGGTTTCTAAAGATGCACTAAACATACAAACATATTCTTTGTTTTCTTGCCATAAGTATGCCCTAAAAATAATTGGAACACATTAATATTAGAACACATTAATACTACTGTTAAAATACAATAACATTTTCCTAAACCTTAGCATCTTTCCAAATGCAAACAAAGTCACTCTGAGTCTATAAGAAAAGTTCAGAAAAAGAAGAAAAAAACCTTGCCAAGAATCTTGAGCAGCAAGCATATCAGCATAAGGATAAGATTAATCTATGTCATAGTTAAAATCTGGCTAGTTAGAATGTTCATGATAGCTGGTTATTTTTAGGTGTTCATGATTATGGTTTTATACCAATTTGAAATAATAACAGTAAAACCACAGATGTGAAACCTACTGTCTTAACTTCCTTGGTAGATAACAAATACATCAATGAATTACCTGAACATAAGGATCTTCACAGCGTACCCCGCTATCTTTAAAGCATAAAGCTTGCAATCTTTCCGCAATATCTCCTATTCGATGTGAAAATTATTTAAAAAAAAGGTTAAAAATCCTACAAAAGTAAGGACCAATAAGAAGAAAGTACCTTAACAATAGATTATTGGTTTTCAACAGTTATTGCTAAATCATCATCTGCACCATTGGTACCTTAAGCATCCGATACTAATCAAGTTTCTAAACAAACAAATGTTATAAATTTAACATACATATTCCTTAAATTTACCAAACGCATGCCTTAAATTTACCAATTTTCAACAGTTATTGCTAAATCATCATCTGCACCATTGGTACCTTAAGCATCCGATACTAATCAAGTTTCTAAACAAACAGATGCTATAAATTTAACATACAGATTCCTTAAATTTACCAAACGTATGCCTTAAATTTACCAAACAAATATCGTCACTCTAACAAACATATGATCAATTTATTTAAGAAACAAAGGACCTGATTGGAAAAGATTAAAAAAATATAAAGTTGATCCAATCTGAAAACATAAATTTATATACATATTAGGTTGCACAAGTAACTTTGAAACGAGAACTGTAGTACCTAGTTTACTTCATTATAAAATGTTCGGGCTGCGCCTTTTACAACTAAGGTATATTCAGATAATAACTAATATCAACAACGATTCTTGATCACACACCAACGATAATAATACTACCATGATTTATTTTTTTATCTTTAGATATAACGTCATGTATGAATCAACTAAATGGTATATTGCTAAAGGATCGACCCCATGTTAACAAAAAACAAAGGAACGAGTTTCAAATAGCCACATTTATGTGGTCCTTTTCCAAAAAGAAAAAACTATCTTCAGCAATTTGGAGCAAAACTTGTCGCGGCTAGGGTTCCCTTTTCCTAAAAAAATAAATTGGAGTAACGACATTCTTATCACAATATTAGTTTAAACCAACAGTAATCAAAATTTCCAACTCAGATTAACTATGTATGGATATACCACTTGAAAATGACATAAACATAATGCCAAACACCCCATCATAATATATAGTTGTCTAAAAGACCCTATGCTACATGGTTCTAAATAATTGTGGATAAGGCATACAAGTAAAAAAATTACCAACCTGGTTTAAAGTGCTAGTCGATGATGCTACCATCATTGTTCTGCACAAGTGTAATGAAGGCTAGCTAAATCAACAAAAATGCAACCACTCCCAAGAACATAACCGGCTTCAGATGCACTAGCCATACCCACTCATTGATTGTTAACCATACTTACTGTGGGAGGAAAGTACAGAGTTCTTGGATCATAATTTTTATCTCTGTCCATTTATTGGCATCCTTCCGTTCATGCAATAAAATATACTTCACTAAAGTATGTGAAGGATTATATGTACTAACAAATGAAATGGTTGCTTATCATTATCTGCTTAACTAGTGCAATATTCTGATGAACATGAACATAGGAGATTTCGAAAACTCTATATAAATTTCACGTTAAAACAAAGTAACAAAGAATCTGGATGATAAACGAATTTGTAATACTATAGTACCTTTGGAGTACCTTTCGTCGTTTAGGGCTTGTATGGGACACGGACCATCATATGGCCTACTTAAACAGGCGCCTTTATTCTAAGTATCCTCCACCTACATACACATATAGCACATCAGAGCGATCATAATATAACCTCGAATAGAAGTAATATAATAATGTAATAAAACTATGAATTACGCTTAAATATCCATCGGGTCCAACATTAATGTGCATAGAGACAACAAGCATGATCTGGTGCATCAAATTAGACAGAAAAGTTCCTTGATCACTTACTCTTTCTACTTCTTGTGAATTGACAGTCGTGTGAGTAGTTTCCACATTAGCCCGTTGTTCTCTGAAAGCTGAAGTTGTTGTTGCCATGGTTCGGCTCACCAGAAAGTAAATTTCTCAACAACGATTAAGTCATCTTGGAATTTCTATACTAAAACGATGACCATGAGCCATGCCTGCATTTTTTTAAAGTTAAGCTTTGACTTAAAACTATTAAATAGAAACTTATTTTTCTGTACCATGAATTTGGAGAGCTTCTAATGGTCTGTTTTTGGCGATTTCAAATCACATTGCTACAACCAGCATGTTAACCTGTTGCTAGTACTCGATATACTACACTAGCATATCTACATATTGGTTCAGAATATGCAAGTCCATGTGGCAGTTAGATATCCTAATAGGATCTACCTATACATCAGGACCGCCTCTGAGATGAGACAACTTTCTAATGCCAACTTCACAGTTTGAAGCTCCACAATCAGAAGTTGTTGGTAGATTAGTTCTTGGCAACTGTTCTCAGCCATTTGCCTCTTGTGGATTAACAATCAAGACCAGGAGCCTAGAGAGGGTACATATAGCAAGTTTACATTTTTAACAAACACCAAATTACCTTAAAAGACATGCCTCACGAAGAATACAAATGGACGCAATAACACGCTTTAACAAACTGATGTCTTAATTATAACAAACAAACGCTATTTTTTGATAAACATATTATTTAATCAAATAGTCTTTCTATTCTCACAAACTTATTCATTCGTTTTAACAAACACATGTCTTGAATCTAATAATTTTCTTACACCAAACCGACGCCTCATTTTTGACAAACATTACACATGCCTTAAATCTAATAGTATTCACACCTCGAATTGACACAATAAATTAATTCAAACGAATGCACAATATTACCTTAAACGGTATGCAAAGTTATGTTCAATGATTTACTAAAATAAAAACGGACGCAGTAAACATACAAACTAGTGCATTTTAATATGTATAACAATGCACTACTCATACTCATTGATGCTTTCATATGTCATATGATTCAACAATACACATTTGTTTACGCATTGACTGCCTAAAACATCAAATAATCCAAAAATATTTTAAATTATCACCTATTAAATAATTAAACATAATATAAATAATCAGTGCCTCCTACATATCTATTTCTAAACATCCAAAATCATTATGAATGCCCCAATTTTAAACAAATTAATAATCGTAAGAAAAAAATATTAAAACTTACATATAACCCGAATAACCTCGTCTTTTGAGCTGCGAGTTGAGATGTGATTCCACATAATCACTCTTGATTACGTTGGTAATGGTGCTACCGGTACCGGAAATGAAGATACTAAAGTGTGCTGGTGACGGTGATGGCGATGGTGACGGTGAAGGTGCGGTGGTGATCGGATGTCTGGTGGAACCGGCGATGTGGTGGTAGTGATGGGAGTCTGTGTGTGTTTTTAATCGAGTTGAGGGTTTTTTTGTTGAAATGAGTGAGAATTGGTGGTTGGCAGATCCAGTTCCTCCAATTTTTAATAATTTTAAATTTCTACCCCTACGTTTTGTTGTATTACAAAACTTACCTTTTAGTTTGTTTTCTAAGTTTTCTACGAACATAAGGTTTTCTCTAGAACTCATCCCTATATATATATATATATATATATATATATATATATATATATATATATATATATATATATATATATATATATATATATATATATATATATATATATATATTTATCAAGTCGTAATCTCCGAGTTCAATCTTTTTTGTATAATAGTTATACTTTCTTTGATTAGTATATTTTGGAATTATAGCATTATTGTTCGGGCCATTATACTCAAAAGCCATTCTACCAACGTTTAAGGAGTGAGGGCACTTTAAACCGTAAACTCAATCACTCAGTCAGAACGTAATATCGAGATAGAACATCTTTGTACAAAGTTTCCTACTAACATGATACATTGTATATTATCTTATATTTATAATTTATCTTCTTAGTTTCAAAACTGGCAAAAATAGTCCTTTTAGTTGTAAGTTTAGTGTATTTACACTTTTAACCTCTAAAATATATAGTTTTAGTATTTACATTTTAAACCTTCAAATATTAACCTTAGGGTTTCAAAATTTAGAACATTAGTCCTTATAGTTTTAAATTTCATAAGATGACACTTTTGGCCTAAAATGTTTATAATTTCCAAAATAACAGTTTTTGTCCCTACACTTGTTTAAAATTACATAACAACCTCAAAGTTGTACCAAATGATCTAGAAAATTAATACAAAGTTTATGAACCCGTTTATAATCATAATAATATCATTTTCTAGAATTTTAGCTTTTAAATGGATTTTAAGTCATTATTTCATGTAAATTACAAAACTAGGATTTTAAGACATCTTTGATTTATAACTTCCATTTTAGCTTATTAAATGAACTAAAGCTTATTAGATTAGCTTATTAACATCTTATAAACATTATAAAAAGTCTTAAAAAAGCATTATAACAAGATCAAAGCTTAGTTAACATAGTAATTACCTAAGTAGCTCTAAAATGACTTTTAGGGATTCTTATGAACACAACTTGCTACCAAAGATTCAAGAGCTTTAATGGATCCTTTCTAGACCTGGTTTCTAGTCTTTTGTGAGTCCTAGAACTTTTGTAGAAGTAGATTTCTGAAAGGTTATTGAGATAATAAGAAAATGGGGTGCAACTTTCTCATATGGGCAATTCGTCCCTTTTATAGCCATTTCCAACACTTAGGAACCAAGTTATGGCTATAAACGTGTAACCTTGATAGATAAGTGACTAGGCGAAGCTATAGGAGTCTATGCATGTCTAGGATTAAATAATCAAAGCTAGGAACAAAATATCTAGGTCTTATGGTCCTTATTAGGTCACTGATACGTGTTTGGTGGGTTGGATTGAACAAATTTTAAATTTATAAACACGAATTACCGGAATGAACTAAAAAAGCACGAGAAAATATGACCCTTTCGTTTTTGTATAGCTTTTATTGGTAATACTGAGATCGTTCACGAGGACTTGGAAAAGCTATGATCATTCAAGAATCGCCTATAACCTTTTTTATTGTAGCAATATGATGACAAATTAAACAAGTATATTATGATGAGAATAATAAGATTAAAAACAACACTTCGTAAATATTAGTTTCGGCCTCTGATGTAGTATGATTGTGATGACACGTTACATATATGATTATGATAATTAGATGGTTAATCCAATATATCGATTTCAAAAGATTTAATCTTCGCAAGACTTTGGTTAAGGAAAACAAGCATTAGACTCAATCACACAATTCAAGACTTAATCCAATTTTAACTCGTGTGATTCGTGGTTCGTTTCACAAATTTTTTAACACTTGTAATTATGTTTCTTAGTGATCAAAACTCCTAAAGAAATGGTCAATACAAAACATATCTAATCCATAAACAAACCGGTTATGACTTGTTGTTAGAAAATAACCCTTTTGACCTATAAAATCTTTAACAAAAAATTGAGTTTTGACAACTAATGTCACATGAAACATAAGTACCAATGGTTCAAAGTAAAAGCTTGAAATTAAATTAAAACATAAATCACAATCACATCTTCATACCACAAACATCATAAGAAAACTTACATAATCTGTGTATGATGATATGATAATCATTTTTTATCATTTGTTTGAGCCTGATGATCATTTTGATCAATTGATTGATTTCAATCAGTATGGATTACTAAAGGATTCCCTTTAGTTGAGGGCTTGTCATGTCTTCAAATGGATTGATGTGGGGGACTGATGGACAGTTAGTTCGAAACTTTTGAGAGGGCTCATAATGTTGGAATTCATCAGATGGAGAGTTATGAGATTTATGAAAATGAAGTTCATCTACTGATGGATTTGCAAATTTGATAGCTTCAGAATTGTCATTGAAGGTGATGTGACAGGTTTCATCAATACATTGTCTTCTTGTGTTCAAGACTCTGTAGGCTTTTGATACTAATGAGTATCCAAGGAAGTAACCATCATCAAATTTTCATCAAACTTTCCAAGGTGATCCTTGTGATTGTAAAGGACGACTAGATACCCAAACGCATGTAAGAATGTGATGTTTAGAATTATCCCCTTGAAGACTTCATAGGGAGTCTTCATGTAATACCCTATTTGGATAAATGGACCATTACGTAGTAATTATGGCGTGTCATCAAAGCATGCAAGGTAATTTCCTAAAACATAAGTGACCAAAAGGGAAAAACCGGAATCAAACATCGGTTCCCATACATAAGCCCAAAACATAATTAAGGTAAACGGAATAGGAAGGACAAAACAAGTGTACAAGCAAGCATAAAGTAAATGAAGTTCAAAGGAAAAGAAGTATAAGGCAGCTTCCATCCTATGCACGTCCTCTCCATGCTCGAGTCTGTCCTCGGGTACCTGCCATGTGGGTCATGGAAAGAAAATATATGGCTGAGCAATACTCTCAGTGAACGGATATATGACAATGATATGAATGGCATAAACATAAGCAAAGTATGAAATGAAAGTTTGAATGATAGTGTAGCGGAATAATGTAAGTCCTGGAAAACCTGGTGTTGTTTTATAAACTGGTTTATATTCTTAAAAGACTTATGTTTATTTTATACTAAAAACTGTATTTTAAATATGTCCAAGAGCCCATATATATCATGAGATAATCACCGGGCATGAATACATAGAGGGGTGACCTCAACATGCAATTAGAGGGGTTGCCTCTAGTTATAATGAGTTGGGTGGAGGGATCTGCTCTTGTAACGGATGCAAGGCACACACCATAGTTACCATGAAATCTTACTAACTTGTCCTAGGATGCACCCATTCGCCCCACATGATAATAATACATAGTCCAAAATACTGTAAAGGGACGTTGTGAGCAATCACTCTCACCGTAGAAGAGTCATAAAACCGGTGCCTCCAGTGCTATGGTTAAGGGACCCCCATAACTAGGTGAAACTGGCATGCATGTATATACCTCAGGCAATCTAAAATAAACATAACATATACTGAATGTGTCTAAGACACATAAACCACTGGAGAAAACCGATGGCTGCAAACGGGGAATCCTAATATAGGAAAGAAGATGTCCTTACTGAAAGACAGAATATCCGTACCTTATGTCCAGTAAATGAAGATGAAAATGAACGCGGAAGATCACTCCGACTTCACGATAGCTACATAATAAAGGGACATGAATAAGTGTATGTTTTACTTATACATAGTGGTTATTTAGTTTACTTGACGTGTTCTTACTTATTATACTTGTTCTTGTTTAATCATGTGATTCTTAATGTTTCATGCGTTGTAGATTAGTGTATTTCATGTTTTAAGTGTTATAGTACTTGTTATGACATGATGAGTAACTTTCTAAAAATAGCAGGTTTCTATATATAGTAACTTTTCCAAAAATAGCAGGTTTCCATATATAGTAACTTTCTAAAAATAGCAAGTTTCCATAAATAGTAAGTTCCCAAAAATAGCATGTTTTCTTATTTAGTATAATTCCATATTTAACATATTTCCAAAATTAATAATAAGCTTATTAAATAAGTAAAGTGATATAAGCTATAGTTTTAATGAGCATATTATATGTCATGATTTATCTATAGTAAAGTTTAATTATATTTTATGCTTATTCTTAACATATGATTATTAACAATTAATAATAATAATAATACATGATATTATAAATAATTATTAATTAATAATATTACATGATTTTTATAATTAAACTTTACCTTAAATGATTATTGTATAATTAAATTAAAATATTGTGATTATTTAATTAAAACCTTGGTTAAAAATGAAATGAATTAATTAAGCTAAGTTTCTTAATTAATTAAATTTACATGAAATAATTATAATGATAATTATTTTAAACTAAAGTTTATTTTAAATGAAATGGCCATGTATTTTATGTCATGATAATTATGTTTAATAATTATAACTTAAGTCATGTTATTAATTAACTAAATTAAATCATGTCTTAATTAATCAATTTAATTAATAATTATAACATAAGGTTTTTAGCCAAAAATGTTTAGACAAAAATGTTTAGCCAAAACACACCATGTGTGTTGTCGTGTACCCGTGCCCTAACCCGAGCCTCGTCCCGGTCGCACGAACAAACAACCAAACCACCCAATTGACACAGCCCCCGGTTGTGGCTTCTTGCCCTCGATAGTGGTTTTCTGCCACCGACAGCATAAAGCTTCTCCCGGGTTTGCCGGGTTCCCACTGACAAGAAAAAAATCACCCCTGTTGGGGTTGATATTGCTGCCGACTGCACAGGTAGCCACTGGATGCTGCCAGTTTCCCCGGTTTGACCCAGAATACCCACCGAGTGTTCACAAGCCCCCCCCCCCCCCCCCTTCTGCTGGTTGTTGGGTTGCGGCCGACTACATAGATTCACCACCGAGACCCCTTGTGGTCACGGTTGGTCGAATTAACAGCCCATCGAGAGTCCTCTGACTCTCGGTTTTTGTGACAAACACATCAAAACCCCTTTTTATTCCTGTTTTAATCCTTTCCTAACATGTTTTCCTTATTGGTTTTAACGATTCAATAATATAGAAAATCAATAAAAGATTATAGATCATCGAATATCGTATTCAAGAATAGATTAATGATTTTAGAACATGATCATGTACCCGTATTTATTTGAGATCAAAAAACAAATCCATGGTGTTCTTGCCGTAGATGTCACGGCCAAAAGAAGAGAAGGGGGTCGTGGATTTCTTTTTAGGGTTTTATTTTAGAAAAGTGAATTGTGACAAATCCTGTTTGTTTTATTATTTACCAACTTGGGTTAGTTAATGGGTCGGGCCAAGGCCCCTTTATTCTTTTCTTTTTAGACACCTAACACACACATACATACATGTTTTCGTTTTATTTTCCATGCATAAATATTACTCGTATGTGTTCGTGTTTCAAAAGTCGTGTTTTATTTGATGTAAATTATATACATGTTATACGTAAATACTTATTGTGTATTAATAATAATATTAATATACGTAGTTACTTATAATAATTAATTAATATACGTAACGTTCATATTTAATGTTCGTGATTCATCTCGTATATTAATTAACTGGAAAGTTTTAATTTAACTGTAATTTCATGCATTTAATGATCTTAGGGATTTAAAGCGGGTTTTACAACTCTTCCCCTCTAAAAGAATAATTCGTCCTCGAATTAGAGATACGATATAGCTGGACGGAACATGAATGTGACGTAGCTGAATAGAGTATGGAATGTGACGTGTCTGAAGAGAACATACTCGGATATGAAAGAAATGAGGATAAGAAATCCAGATGACCCCTCCGTTTCCAAGTGGGCTTCCCGCTCAGAACGGTTCCTCCAAAAGATCTTGACGACAGTACTAATCTTGGCCTTCATGACCCCGTCTTGACGATGCGGAAGAGTTTATGATTCATAATGCAAGATAGATCCTCATGAATCTGATCGAGTGGATAAGACATAACATGTAAAGATACATGAAACGATACAATACGAAATAACCTGAAAATAATGGTTTTAGCAATCCCTGAGCAATGATTCACGAGACATATTGAAACGTAGTACGTGAACAGTTATGAACGTGATACGTGAACAATTCTGAACGTGATACGTGGAGATATGGTGGAAGTAATATGTAGTATGGGAAACATATAATGGATGTGATACGTGCAACATATCATGAACGTGTGATAACTGAGGAGGTAACGCCAAACGATGCAAAATGAGACGTGAAATGTGATGTGCGATGTCCGCCAAAGGATGGAAAGTCATGCTAAAATTAAGTCTGGTCTCCCAAGCTTTTTGTAAAACTTTCCAGAATGAAATGTGGAACGTAAATCGTAAGATAGAATACGATCATGATTTTGAACAATGTCATGAACGTGAGTGAGGAACGCAAATCGTGAAATGGAATAAGGACGTGAATGCGTACAAGGTCGTAAACGCGAATATGAGACGGAATTGTGAACGTTAACATAAACGTGAATGTGAACGTAATCTAGCCGATATGATTGTCTATGGAATACCGTGAAATCGTATGATTTCATGTTGAAATATCTCTGTCAACTGGTAAACTTCATATTTCTTTTGAATAAGACGAAATCATGTAGACTTGTCAATGATTAACACGACTCAGGTAGCGTCATGCTTTCTCTGAGTCCGTGGTAGTCCGGTAACAAAATCCATGGAGATCTTGTCCCACTCCCATTCGGGGATTTCTAAGGGTTGAAATAACTACTAGCAAGTTGGCATTCTATCTTAATCTGCTGGTAAGTCAAGCATTTAGATATGAATGTAGCTGCATCTTGTTTCATGTCTCTCCACCAAAATGTGGTCTGATATCATGATGCATTTGTAGAAACTAGATAAACAAGGTTTAGGAAAACTATGAGTTTTGGTAAATTTAAACTTCTCTTAGCGTAGGATCCTCTGGAACACATTATTTAGTGTAGGATTCCCTCATGTACGCATAAGCTTAGTCATGGTAAAATTGACCATAAGAAACAGCGTGATTCAGAGTGTCACTATAATCAACAAAATTCGTACTGAAAAACAATTTCACCGTGAAATTTCTTCTGTCTTACATCTTGTAACTTAGAGCAAAGATGGTCTTCGTGCTCTTCTCTAGACTTAGAGAAAGTCAGAATGTTACCAATGAACAAAATGACGAACTTGTTCAGAATTCATGAAAAATCTATTTATTAAATCTATAATCACAACTGGGCATTCGGGAGACCAAAAGGCACAATAATGAATTCATAATGACCATACGTGTGCGAAGAGCAATCAGGGAAATGTCCTGCTCTTTCCCTCGCAACTGTGGGTATTCTGGTCGTAACCTGGTCTTGGAACTATTTAGAGTCTGGTAGTTGATTAAATGAGTTCATTAATAATAGCTAGAAGGTCTTCTTAGCCATGGAATAATAAAGCACACGTTTGTAAGGCAGAAAACAATTTGTACATATTTTCTTGGTAATAAAACCATGATGAATGCATTCAAGAGCCTAAACATTGCTGAATATAATCCGATATGCATGGAAATTAATCATAGAGTGCTGCAAATCAGTCCATAATCAGAATCATGTCGAATTCGCATCTGTCTAAGGGAGAGTGTTTAGCAGAAGGATCTTGTCCTCAATTTGAAATGAAATCCTTTATATACATGGGTGATAAAACAGCGTCTTTTATAGAAATGAATTTATGAATATAGGATCAAGAAATGAAAGTGTTATGTCAATACACGAAGTAAACGTGGCAGATCTCACTGAATGTGTTTTGTCCGTCTCACATAGAACGAACACTACGTGTCCAAACTTGAACGAATACACCAGAGACGGTACTGAATTTTTAGTGGCTTGATTCATACATGGCACAACAGGATGGGTATACCCCTTGGAGGGTACCCTGAATTACTGAGGCTTAGTTTAGAAGTTATGCGTGAGTCGTGTGTCTTAACTCATGCCTTGAGACTTTATATGTGACATGTGTCTTGACTGGTATCTTGATATGTGTCTTAAGAAGGTACATGTGAGACATGTGTCTTGACGGATGTCTTGACAGATGTCTTGACGAGTGTCTTGGCATGTGTCCTCAGAAAATATACGTGTAACGTGTGTCTTGACGGATGTCTTGACATGTGTCCTCAGATATGAAAATAAACAAATTTGAAAATTTTGGTTAATATGTCAGAATTGGCGAGTTAGCTGGGCGGCTACCCTTTTGTACTTTTGGTTTCATCCGTGACCGGTGTTCTGTTATGATTGCTAGAATAGTTGCTGTCACGGTAGTCGTTACTATTGTCTTGTCTGACAGTTTCATGACGGTCATTCTCATGACTGTGATTCATGTAACTATACAACTGAGTGGTTGGCTGGTATCGGTTCCAACTCATATGACTAAAAAGCCAACTTAATGATGTGTGACATATAATTAAAAAGGTAAGGACATGGATTGTGATGGAAATTATCTGGTGGTGAAGTATCTTTCTCGTCCGGTCGTTTCGATCTAACGCCTTTGTCTTCGTCTTGTAGGATCTCTAGGTTGTGAGTAGCATCATCATATTGTAGAGTCTCCAAATTATGAGCAGCATCAGCATTTTGTAAAATCTCCAACTTATGAGCAGCATCAGCATCTTGTAGAATATCAGCAAGTGGAATACGCCTAAGATGATTGAGAATCGACTAGAGATTACTTGTAGAGTATTTTAAGTGAAACACACATGGATTACGGTGAGTGTAATACACATGAGATACGGTACATGGAGTACACATAGAATACGGTACATGGAGTACACATGGAATATGGTATATGGAGTACACATGGAATATGGTACATGGAGTACACATGGAATATGGTACATGGAGTACACATGGAATGCACATGAAATGATCCGTATGAGGTCGATCATCTAACATGATTTTAAAGGAAATAATTGGTTAAGCGGTTAGAAAACCGAACTGGAATGAGCATCATGAGAGCCTAGCAATTCCAGTAAAGACATCATTCTGGTTGCATAGATAAAACACATATGGTTAAACAAAATTCAACGATGGTTAGCATGAAAGCATGATTAATGAAAACCAACCATGACTATCATGAAAGCAGGATTAAATGAAATCCATCAATGTCTAACATGAAAGAATAATCAACATGATGAAACCAAAATCAACATTAAGAGACTTAAGACATAATCAGCATAAAAACAAAATCAGTATGAGATTATGAAAACGTCATCGTCATAAGAAGCATAAAACGTAATCAGTGGAGATTAAACATAGACTGGTGTGGATGGCTATGGTTCCATCTACAAGATTCGAAGGAAAGACATGTGACTAAGTGTGGATGATTATGGTTCACTCCATACTCATCAAATTTCAAGGGGAAAATATCATGGATAGAATTTAACAACATAGGACTAAATATGGATGGCTGGGGTCCATTCCATACTAGTCAAATTTCAATGGAATATGGCTATTATACAACCATCTCACAGTTTAAAAGAGGAACATCGTAAAATGATTAATCTGATAGAAACATAGGATAAACATAAGAGATGCATGAAATAGTTCATGAAGGCATAGCCAGCAAAAATGACATGAACATGGGTGAACGCCTATGGGTCGGTTCATGACAAAAAATTAACATGATAAAGGTGAACGCCTATGGGTCGGTTCACAACACAAAATTCGAATGAAAGACATGAAATTTGACATGAGCAAAGGTAAACGCCTATGGGTCGGTTCACAAAACAAAATTCGAATGAAAAGTACATGCGACTAAATATGGCTAATCCTTTCCCAACCATTACTTAGTCAAAACTTAACAGAATATCAATGATACATGAAATAAACAAATGAAATTCAACTGTCATTTTAGTAAGACGCTGGTGACTACCCACTAGTCACTTGTTAATTTTTAAGAGCCTACAGGTCGAAACCTTGGGCTCTGATACCATAATTGTAACACCCCATTTGAATAAATGGACCGTTACGTAGTAATTATGGCGTGTCATCAAAGTATGATAGGTAATGTGCTAAAACATAAGTGACCAATAGTGAAAAACCGGAATCAAACATCGGTTCCCATACATAAGCCCAAAACATAAATTAGGTAAACAAAATAGGGAGGACAAAACAAGTGTCCAAGTAAGCATAAAGTAAATGAAGTTCAAATGAAAAGAAGTATAATTCAACTTCCATCATATGCACTCCATGTTTGAGTTTGTCCTTGGGTACATGCCGTTTGGTTCATGGAAAGAAATATACGACTGAGCAATACGTTCAGTGATTTAGCACCCAAAGATGTATTCCGCTGCGTGTAAATTTGGGGGTGTTAAAGATTTACCATTTTATAGATCTTTGGAATGTCTCCGCACGTGAATAATGAATTATCACTAGAGCGATTTTCGTATATCCGGGATGACGTCCGTCACTCTCGTTTGTCTCGAAATCCACTCTTGTGAATCGTGCTTTGACTTCTCTCTTTAAACACTAACATCGTTCATTTGATTTATTTTAATTACAAGTGATTATTAGGAATTTTCTTTTATTAAAATTTTTGTATGGATCTTATTTCCGATCATGTATCGACCACCGCTAAGTTAACGAGCTGATGTTGGTGAACCACCGACCGCACTAACAAAATCGACAACTTGTTTAGTCTGTTATTTCTTATCGTCTTACCTTCAACGCCTTTATTTTATCACTCTCTTTAAGAATCCATACGACATTTGTTTCGTCCCCTTTTGTACCGTTGATTTCGTACTAATTGTTGACCATTATTTCTATTTGTATTCGTTTGTTATCTTGTCACATTTTGAAACCCGAATATATCTCATGTTTATTTTGAAATAATAAAACCTTTATGTATTTCGACAACTTATCATAAAAATTTTATGGAACTTTTATACATTTTCCAATGGTTTTTAATTATCGAAATAACTATCACAAGTAAAAGGTCAAATTTATACATCATCTTTTGTATAACTAAAACTAATGCTTTAAAACAAAATTATGCTATATCTTTTGAACTAAGTGACTTATCATACTTTACTTTTAATGTAATGAAATTACCGGTTTAATTTATATTCCTAATAATGATTTAATTTGGGAATTATATTTTCTAATTGTAACCATCAACATGAGTTTAGTTAATAAATTCATGTCATTCTTCAAAGTTTCGTAAGACGACCAAGATAAATTTTGAATTTATTTTACTTCTATTTTTAATATATCATCTTTATCAAGAAAGTACCTTAATCGAGTTTTAATGTAATACCAAATCCGGGAAGGATAATTGTGACAAACGTTATTTTAATGTTAATATTTCATTCATTCTTCGCCCTCATTTTCCTCCTAATGTGAATTACTATGTTTTACGGTTACGTGATTCGAGATCCCTCATCGATCGTTAACCTTAAATCATTTGAACACATCTTTTTCATTTATGCGTTTATGAATTCATTATATCTCATTATGTTACTCATATTAAGGATCACTATTTTATTCTGAGTATAATATAAATCTCGAGAAGTAGTGTATAAGAAGAAACGAGCCCCGGGACGGTGCTCCCTTAAGGTGGTGAGGATGTAAAACCCGTAAAAATAAGGTCATATTTATTTTCTGATTAATTTTAATTATATTATATTTTAATTATTTTTCTACTCATTTAAAATGATTTATTTGGATTTATGGAAATTTTTATATATTTTTCCGTTTTAAATTAAGTCATGAAAATTGATTTAAACGCTCTCTCGCATAAATTTTATAAAACGTGACGGATCGATGGAACGAGAACTGACGGAGACATAATTCGACTATATTTAGTCAAAAATATTATTTTTATAAATTTTGTATTTACGTAAATAAATTTGCACCGAATAGGATTTATTAGCGACTTTTAGGAATCGAGTCGGGCTAGGAGTAATTTTAACTTTGAGCTTTAGTTGATTAGTAATAAGTATCTAGGTTATGGGCCAAGCCCACTTTCCTTCCCTTTTGTTTATACCCGTCGACCAAACACCAAACAAATAACACAACTGTCATTTTTTTTCTTTCCAAAAACACACCATCTTCTCCCTGTTCTTCTTGTGCAACGAACACCATCACAAAAACAGCCCTAAAGATCAATTTTTCTTGCTCAATCCTTCAATTAGATCATATCAAAATCATCTTTGGTAAACCCTTATCATTAACCCATGTTTTATTTGCAAATGCAATTGATTTTTTTATAAAATCATAAAATTCAAGGTTTGTGTTCTTGCATGTTTGATCATGGGATTAGACATGCAATATGTTTATTAGTGTTTAGACTAATAGAATTACTAGGAATTTTGTCCAAGAACACCATTGGTGGCTTGATTGAGTCGCGGCCAAACATGATCCTATGGGGATCATGTTGTGGTTTTTGAGTGATTGGTTTTGTTGATTAGCTTTGTTGTTATGGTTATTGTTCTTAGGTGGGTTTTGATTTTTGACCATGCATGATATGGATTTATAGTGTTTTGATCTATCTAGGTTAAGATAAGATGTGTTTTTGATTGTTTGGAATGAAATAGGGGTGGTTTAGCTAAGTTGTTTTGATAGTAAAATTCGGACAGCAGGTATGTGAGCCCAAAACTCACGTATTTTCTACTGTAGCCTGCACTTTTTACAGCTTAAATGGGTTCCTTAGGCCTTTTACATGTTAGTGGTGAGTTGGATAGGCACTCAACTCCTCCGGATGAGAAAGTTATGACCTATTTAAGGTCGAAAGACATATTTTAGGACAGCAGGTTTGCATAGCTTGTGGCTACAGGTTATTGACCTCTATTTGTGCATTTTAAGGTTGAGTACAGTAGTAGAGATCATATGTGAAGTCCTCCCACTGACCTCATGTTAATGGCTATCACCAAATAGTTTTTATGACTAAAACGGTAAACCCGAGTTTAAAAACAAAATTCTGATTTTGTAACCTTTCAAAGAATGTAACTTTTCCGCTAATTGGTAGTAGCTATGTACTCGTGGTTGGTATGGGCAGAAAGTATAATCATGAGGCTTTCCAATGGTGGAAATCTCAGTCCCTTAAACCTTATAGGTTAACGGGTTATTTTGTCCCAAGTTTGACTAGTGCAGTTTGACCATTAAGTTCTTACGGTAGGGCTGTTAGTGTTTTGGACTTTTAGAAAGTTTCATAAACTCTTAGATCGAATGGTTGGACATTTTGGAAACTAGATTCCAAGTGTGTTCAAGGGGTTTAAATCCCAAAATCATTAGATTTATGGTTTGGGAGATATACTCTTCTCAAAACAGTCCCGCCGAATCATTTTGACGTTTACGTCTTTTGTTATGTAAACTTGAGGCGTTTTGTGTGCAAACCGTATTGTATACTTGGTTTAACACTTATAACATGTAGAATACATAATTCCTACAGGTTTTAAGCTTTGTTTAGTCTTAGTTCACTTTGACTTAGGTGTAGGTGCAAATTTTACCCGTAATACATTTTTACCGAATTATTTTCGTGTAATTGTTTTATAAGCATATAAAACGCGTACTTAAGGGTCGTGATCACTTTTGCAGGTCACGAATCGCCTTGGAGTGCTACTATCTACTCTTCTACAGCCCGGTTCCATTGTTCATCCGTCATCCGTTCATCCGTTAGCTTAAAGGTGAGTCTATAGCCTCGCTTTATACTAGTTATTAAATGATTATAAACCCGCGAGGGGGAATACATGTTTTAATAAACTTAGAACACAAGTCTTTTATGGTATGCTTGTCCCTCTTTGAATGGACCCGTGGTTGCCTTTAAATTGCATTAAGTGATTGCCATTGTTAAAGCCTCAATTATGGACCGTTAATTAACCTATGATGGGTTAACCGCTAGTACAATTAATAAATCTATGGGGGAAGCCGCCCCGGTTCGGTTTGTGTGGACTTGTCACAGAAGCTTAGGCCCGACCTCCACACTGTTTGGACATATTGTATTGAGAAGTCAGGTATACGGCAATGTACCAATAATCTGGAGGTAACGACAATTAATAAATCTCTCGTCTTATTAGACTGATATGGGAGTGTCTAAGGGCTCGGTTCCATGAGCTTATTGCAATTTATGCTATATACAATTATCATTGTTGATGCAAATTATTATTTGATGCTTATAAGCATGCCACAAACTTATAATCTTTGCTTGTGTTCAAATTGATTACATAAACCTATAGATTCACTCGGCATTTTTGCTGATTGTTTTACTCACATGTATTTCAGGTAATCAAGAAGTGGAAGCTTGGAGGTCACGGGAATGAATTTGTGCACTGCTTTTGTTGTTCTAACTCTTTGATTTATTTATCGTTCCATTTTTTAAAACAAACTAATATGTTGTTTTAACTTATCTTTTGGTAACGATTACTTGGGACTACGCTACTCTGACGATTGTTTTAGGAACGATAAATTTGAAACGTCTCTTTTCGAGTCGTTCTTTATAAATTATGTGTTATTGTATCATTATTTAGCACCCAAAGATGTATTCCGCTGCGTGTAAATTTGGGGGTGTTAAAAGTGAACTGATATATGACAATGTTATGAATGGCAAAAACATAAGCAAAGTATGAAGTGAAAGTCTGAATGATAGTGCAACGGAATAATGTAAGTCCTGGAAAACCTGGTGTTGTTTTATAATCTGGTTTATATTCTGAAAAGACTTATGTTTATTTTATACTGAAAACTGTATTTTAAATATGCCCAAGAGCCCATATAGATCATGAGGTAATCACCATACATGAATACATAGAGGGGTGACCTCATCATGCAATTAGAGGGGTTGCCTCTATTTAAAATAAGTTGGGTGGAGGGATCAGCTCCTGTAATGGATGCAAGGCACATACCGTAGTTACCATGAAATCATACTAACTTGTCCTAGGATGCACCCATTCACCCCACATGATAATAATACATAGGCTAAAATACAGTAAAGGGACGATGCGAGCAATCACTCTCACCGTAGAAGAGTCATAACACCGGTGTCTCTAGTGCTATGATTATGGGACCCCCATAACTAGGAGAAACTGGCATGCATGTATATAGCTCAAGAAATCTAAAATAAACATAACATATACTGAATGTGTTTAAGACACGTAAACTACTAGGAAAAGCAGATGGCTGCAAACTGGGAATCATAATATAGGAAAGAAGATGTCCTTACTAAAGGACGGAATATTCGTAACTTATGTCCAGTAAATGAAGACGAAAATGAACGCGGAAAATCACTCCGACTTCACGATAGCTATATATTAAAGGGGCATGAATAAGTGTTTGTTTTACTTATACATACTGGTTATTTAGTGTACTTGACGTGTTCTTATTTATTACACTTGTTCTTGTTTAATCATGTGATTCTTAATGTTTATTGCGTTTTAGATTAGTGTATTTCATGTTTTAAGTGTTATAGTACTTGTTATAACATGATGAGTAACTTTCTAAAATAGCAAGTTTCTATATATAGCAACTTTTCAAAAATACCAGGTTTCCATATATAGTAACTTTCTAAAAATAGCAAGTTTCCAAAAAAGAGTAAGTTCCCAAAAATAGCATGTATTCTTATTTAGTATAATTCCATATTTAACACATTTCCAAAATTAATAATAAGATTATTAAATAAGTAAAATGATATAAGCTATAGTTTTAATAAGCATATTATATGTCATGATTATTCTATAGTGAAGTTTAATTATATTGTATACTTAGTCTTAACATATGATTATTAATTAATAATAATACATTATTTTATAAGTAATTATTAATTAATAATAGGATTAATTTCATATATCATCCTATTTTTCAAATAAATTTTATATATACCCAAAGTGCAACCATTGAATGCATGATGTATAATTATTTTTAAGCATGTTTGGGTATATATGAAATTGATTTGAAAAGCAATGTGATATATGAAATTGCCTCTTAATAATATTACATGATTTTTATAATTAAACTTTACCTTAAATGATTATTGTATAATTAAATTATAATATGGTGATTAATTTAATTAATACCTTGGTTAAAAATGAAATGAATTAATTACGATAAGTTTCTTATATATTAAATGTACATGAAATAATTATAATTATAATTATTTTAAACTAAAGTTTATTTTAAATGAAATGGCCATGTATTTTATGTCATGATAATTATGTTTAATAATTATAACCTAAGTCATGTTATTATTTAACTAAATTAAACCATGTTTTAATTAATCATTTTAATTAATACTTATAACATAAAGTTTTTAGCCAAAATGTTTAGCCAAAACAAACCATGTGTGTTGTCGTGTACCCGAGCCCTAACCCGAGCCTCGTCCCGGTCGCACGAACAAACAACCAAACCACCCAATTGCCACAGCCCCCGGTTGTGGCTTCTTACCCTCGGCAGTGATTTTCTGCCATCGACAGCATAAAGTTGCCCCCGGCTTAGCCCGGTTCCCACTGACAAGCAAAACATCACCCATGCTGGGGTTGATGTTGTTGCCGACTACACAGGCAGCCAGTGGCTGCTGCTAGTTTCCCCTGTTTGACCTAGAATACCCACTGACTGTTCACCAGTCCCCTGCTAGTTGATGGGTTACGGCCAACTACACAGATTCACCACCGAGGCCCCTTGTAGTCTCGGCTGGTCGAATTAACAGCCCACCGAGAAACACATCAAAACCCCTTTTTATTCCTATTTTGATCCTTTCCTAATGATGAGATGGCATTTATACATGATCTCATCATTCTTATCGGGCTTTAAATGCATAAAAATGTCATAAAATACCATATATATGCTTGTGTTTGTTTACTTGTGTATTTTAGGCATGGATATCGTGAAAAAGATAAAAGATCACAAAAAACAAGGAAAAACGAACACGAGAAACGAAGCCCACAATGAACCGGGCCCTATTTTGTGAATTATCAAAGAAAAACCCTTGAAGAATTGAAGATGTATAAGATTGAGCCCTCATTTATGAAGAAATGACACTTAATACCCTTGTATATTCATAATTATAAGTTTGGTCCCTTAAGTTTGTCAAAGTTACAAAAAGGTCCTCCAAGTTTGAAGAATTGGCAAGATTAGTCCCTCAACAAAACTAAATTGTCAACAATGGTCCCTCATGAAGTCAAACATACAATGAAGACCTTCAAAGATGATAAATGTCCAAGATCAGCCCTTGAAATATTCAAAAAATGGCAAAAATAACCCTTGAAACCCTTTCACCAAAGTTTTATGGCCAATATGTGAATTCTGAAACTTAAATAACAAAGAAATCGTTTTATTAAGCTGAAAATCTTATTATACCACATTTCCCAAAATACAAGGACTCATATTACCATTTCCCAAAGTTTAAATCACAAACACGCGCCAAACATACCCCACCCCCCTTCTTTCGGATCAAATAGAGTTACTGTTTACCATATGAACCCAGATTTACCTTCACTTAAAACAAAGGGTAAACTGAAATTACCCACACCCATGCTTAATTCACACACACACAAACTCATCCCACACCTAAAACCCCAATCCTCATTCACCATGTGACCCCACCAATCAACCCGTCCACCTATCACATCACAACTTCCTCTCCAAGCAAGCTGACATGGCAAGATCAACGCTTTAGGCTCATTACTTGGCCCCAAAGGATAAATGAACGTTTTGGATCAAATTTGACAGCTCGAAACACACCAAGCATCTAGAAGCATTCAATGGCAAATTTGGGATTTTCTAGCTAGGGTTTCTGTATTTTTCCATTCTAGAATCATCCAAGTCGTCTATATAAGGAGGCCTCAACATGTGAGAGCCCCTTATTCCATATTTTGGCTAATACTTTGTAATCCCTTTTTATAAATAAAAAGTTTGGTTTTCTAAAAATTTTGAATTCCCTTTTGTGTTTTATGAAAGTTTGGTGTTTGATTAGCTGAAATCTGAGTTCCATTTATATGTTTGATTGATTTTGAGGAAAGGTTTTAAAGTTTAAAACTCTTGTTTTCAAAAATCAAGTGATAATCTGTTTTGGTTAACTTTTGTGGTTTGTTGTTCTTAGCAGCTATTAGAAGTTGGTGCTTGTTCTTTCTAGCACCTAAGCTCAAACATTCCAAAGTGTGGATGTGCATTTTGGAGGTTTGCATCTCTTATATCTTTTATTTTTCAGAAATATTGCATGATTTATGGTGATTTTGGATTTTGGTCTGTGAATCTGTGTATTTGTGGTTGATTTGTGTTTCTGAGGTTTGATTGTAGTTAATAGGGTTGATTAGATCTTGGTTTAAGGGTTAAATCATAACAATCCTTTAAAAACTTGAGAAATGAGTTATCAAAGGGGTGTTTGGGTTAACTGATCTACCAAGGTTTAAGGCAACTTGAGTGGTTGTTTGTTGTTCCTTTGTGGTGGTTATTGTTTATCTGGTGTAAGTGGTCATTTCTCTGCAAGTTTTGAGGGTCTAAACACCTAAATCCAATAAAGGGCTTTAAAATCTGATTTACTTGGTATTTTTGGCTAAAATTTTGGGGACACCTAGATCTAAGGGTATACTAGGGTTAACAAGTGCTAAGTTTTAGTTAACATAACCAGGGAAAGGGATTTAAGGGTTTAAAATTGGATTGGTGGTCAAATAGATCTGCAAAAGGGTTTTGAAAAAGTGCCTTTGTTCATCAGTAACTATTTGTGGTTGAATCTGCTTCTAATCTTTGATCCAGTGTTTGAAACAAGTTTATTTGTGCTTATTGGACTTTATTATAGCTTGTGTATGCATATGGTTCATTTTGGTTGGCTTATTCATGCTTAATCTTCTTATTTTGTCATAATTGCTTATTTTCCAAGTATGTATCATATATGGTGACTGTTTTCTTATTATGTGCTTATTGGCTGAACCAAATTGTGATTTCTTTGTTGATATTGACTCCTTGTGATCCACTGATTACAAGGGTGCCTTTGTTTTCCATTGAATCCAACTGGATCTCTCTAAAAAAGCAAGTCAAATAGTCAAAGCAGTGGGAACTCCTTTCCCTTGCTGCTAGCCACTGCTAGTGTTATTTCACCTTATGCTTATCAATAAGCTGTTCTAGCTTATTTAAACCTGCAACAACTTTAATTTTGTAATAGGTGTTACTTATTTGACCCATTTGTTCATATTGGAGCATTTGAGGGGTTGACTTTGAGCTTTGACTAGAAAACCAATAACTTTGACTTTTACATAAGTACTTATCAGTTTATTCAGCTTATTTGGCTTGGCTTATTGAACTTTTCTTTGTTTATTTGTCTTAATTAAGTCATTTAGAGTCTTTTGCAACTTATTTCAAGGTCTGAGGTAGTCTAGAACTCCAAGTCGACTATTTTGTCTTTTAGTGAAAACTTACTTTGCTTATTTCTGACTTATTGGTTGAGCTTATTTGAAATTTCTTTTCACAGATCTCTTAGGCATCTCAAAATAAGGTTGTGTGTCAAATCTGAGATTATGGCATTGGCTTATAGCTTAATGGGCCAAAAGGCTCATTAAGAATAAGCTGTGTTACCATTAAGCTGTGATAAGCTCACATTCAGCTTTTGGGCCTTCAGACTTTTGTTTTTTGAATTGAATTTTAAGCTAGACTAGTGATTTTCAGCTTATTTGGTTAAGTTTCATCTTTTTGGGCCCAAAAGCCTATTTCATTTGGCTGTTTTGTTTTTAGCCCGTTTGGGGGCCCATTAGGGGTACTTTGGCAATTTCACTTTCATTTTCTGTTTATTTATATTAAAATAAACTAGTTTGCAAGTTCTTAGAATTTTTTATAAATTTTAGATGTTTAAATAATATTTTAATATTATTTTTTTATTAAATTTCAATTTTCACATTTTTGCAACTTTTATATTTTTCTTAGGTCAAAAACATTAAAATAGGATTTTTAAAACTCTTAGATTAATTTTAGCATCATTTTTTAAATTTCTAGAATTATTTTAATATTTCAATAGTTTTTAATCAATTAAAAATAGTTTTTCTTAGTTTAAAAATTCATAAAAATATTTTTTAGTCAATTTAAGTCATTTTAGAGGTTTACAAAGTGAAAAATCTTTATTTGGACTTTTTAATAATTAATTGGATTTTTAGGGCTTTAATTAGCATTTAAAAATTAATATTTAATTAATTAAAAGATTTGAAAAAGTATTGATCATTTGTAAACTCTTAGTTTATTTTATTTGATTTTTGGTAACTTTTTGGAAATTTTTAGAATTAATTTTTATTCTAGCACTTTTTACGGTTTTTAATTTAGTCGTCGTAGTAATAATTTTCACGTATCCGTCATTCTAATTTCTCATCCCTTCTTTCTCATATTAATCTCAAATCGTTTACAAGTTTTTCACACACATATACCTCCTTGGAAAACGAACTTAATTGGGTTATTATTGTTTGATTTTTGATAGGTGTGAAAACACCCATCTTTTTACCACTTAATTACAATAATAACCAAGCCAAAACGTGTATTTTATGTCGTAAATGTCGGAATTATGCGTGGTTTGTGTTTTTGTTGTGATTTAGGACGAAAAGGTGAAAAGTGGAGAAAACACGGCATTCACGGGCTTTTATTGAAGAAAAAGACGAAAGATGAAGTCGAAAGATCAAGAGTGGAAAAAGAACGGAAGTCCAAGACCAATTCTAAAGATTTATCGAAGAAAAAGTCAAAAGACGGAAGTTTACTAAAAGCTGAAGAACTCGAATCTTATTTATAAAGAAAATACAAGACAAGTTTGAAGAAATCCCTAAACAAAGTCCAAGTATTAAGAAGATTAAAAAAATATTAAGAAGATCAAGGACCTAAGTGTGCAATTAAGAGAAAGAAGAAAGAGGGAGGAAGCTTCCTAGGCTCCTCCCTAATCTCCCTATATATAGCAACCAACCTCATTTGTTTAGAGTTGTTGGTGGCTTGACAAGCCACACTTCCACCATTTTCATTTCTTGTCATTTAATTTCATGTTATGCACTTTTAATTTCTTCAATTCAAGTAAGTCTTTTTATTTTGGAATCTTTTCTTTTAATCAAGTTCTTATCTTTAATCATCTTCTTCTCCCTTTCTTACTTTGCTTCTCTTTGATTCATGTTCATCCTTGATTTGTTTTCATCTTAATGCTTATTTGATCTAAAGTTTTCTTAAAAAGTTCATCTTTTTAAAAGTTTGATTTGAAAGTTTGCTTATTTTTAAGTTTGATAAGTTGTTATTCATGCTTATTAAGTCGATTTTGATTTAGATTCGTGCAAGTTTTAGTTTGAGCTTATTAACCATAGCTTATTGCTTTTGCTTAATTTTCGGATCAAAAAGTTAGATCGGAAAGGGTAAACCCCTTTCCAATCACGTATTCCAATCAAACCTTGATTGGAAAAGGGTTTTACATTCCAATCAGCATTCCAATCAACATTCCAATCAGCATTCCAATCGACATTCCAATCAGCATTCCAATCAACATTCCAATCGCATTCCTTATACATTCCTATTAGCATTCCAATCAGCATTCCAATCAGCATTCCAATCAACATTCCAATCAACATTCCAATTAGCATTCCTATTAGCATTCCAATCAACATTCCAATCAGCATTCCAATCAGCATTCCAATCAGCATTCCAATCAACATTCCAATCAGCATTCCAATCAGCATTCCAATCAGCATTCCAATCAACATTCCAATCAGCATTCCAATCAACATTCCAATCAGCATTCCTATCAGCATTCCTTTCAGCATTCCTTTCAGCATTCCTTTTACTTATCGTAATTTACATTTTCATTTTACTTAGTAATAGATAACCAAACCATTTTCATTTCCACCAAGAACAACTGAGTCGCACTTTGAACCGGAAATCAATTCGATTAGACACCGAGAATAACGAACTTTTTCAACTAGCAAAATCTCATACATTAAAATGGCGCCACTGCCGGGGATGAGTTACCAAGAACCAATTGACGATCTTGCTACAGCCTTTCAAGAACAAAGAAACGATCTTGCTGCAGCTTTTCAAGAACAAAGCAAAGAGCTTTTACACACGCTGCAAACTTATATGGAGTCATTTTTATAGCAGCGAGATCAGACGAGTACTCATATCCCTGAGCTTATTATTGGCCCTTTAGGTAATGAGGAGAGCGATGACGATATTGAGGTTATTTTCGACGAGGAGGAATTTCTAAAGCAAAGCAAAACTTCTCCCCTTCCTCCTTCGTCTATTGCTATCACACCCGAGGAGCCCGTTGGCTCTCTCATAATGGAGGATCAGCATCTTGACATTATCTCGGCTATGGAATCGGACAAATCCCTAAAGTCTAGTGTCGAGGAACTTGTCGTCATCCCAAGTAAGCCCGCGGGTGTTCCGGAAAATTTGTGTGATGTGCCGACTTTTGTGGAGCTTACGGACAAGTTTGCTTCGCTAGTCAATGATCACATACTCACAACTCCACATCCGATATTTGATCCTCCCAACGAGAGTTCAACATGTGGTGAGTATGATGATTTCGTCTTCGAGCCAGAGATTGCGGAAATTATCGACCGAGAGCTAGCTCTTTTGCCTCCGCTTCCACCTACAAGCGAGGTCGACTTTTCCAACATCGATGCCGAACTTGATGAGTTGGAACGTCTTATTTTTCATAATAATGACGAACCAACTCACATGCCCAAACATCCTATTCTCGAGGAGTTACCTAATCAACACTCCTCTTAGGAGAATTACGTTTACCACATTCGTGAGGATTTAACTTATCAACAATCCCCACAAATGAATGATGGTTTCGTACTTGATCGTGGTCTTCTCAAACGAGTTTCTACACTCCTTCTCTACGATCATGAGGATAAATGCTTTGACTCGGGAGGTGACATGGACCATTCTATGATTGATACTTCTACGGCTTTGCCAATTGGTCTGCCTCCATTGTCTTTGGAGGATGACAATGTGATTCCCTTACCCACCCCACCTCTCGTCAATCTGGACTTCACTTGCTTTTCTGGTATTGAGAGGACCTTTTTACCATTCAAGACTTATCCTCCTGCCTCTCCTTTATTGATGTCCTTCGGGAACGAGGACAAGGTCTTTGATCCCGGTATTACATACGAGGCTTCCCCATGGACCATTTAATTCGGGGACGAGTCAGGCTCGTGACTCGGTTAATATAAACAAGCGCTTTTTGGGAGGCAACCCAATTATCTATCTATCTTTCCTGTTTTCACCATAAGTGTAGGGGGAGCCCCGTTGGTGTTTCTTGTTCTCTTTCTTATCATGTGCAGGGATTAGAGCTTCAAAGACACACTCTTGATGACTTTTGACGAACCGTGATTCCGTGTTCCCTTCTTCCCGGTTCTATCCTAAACTCTTTTCGATTCACTATTTTATATTTCTCAATATTAAAATAGGAATCTCTTTAGTTGTCTTTTCCTTAACGAGATTTAAACAAAGTGCACAATGTCCTAAGTGTAGGGGAGTTTACTCCCACATGCTTAAACATTGAGGACAATGTTTATATTAACTGTAGGGGGACTTCTATCGAAGTTAAGTGGTCTTTTCCTTGTATTTGCCCTCATTTTAACCGGAAAATCAATTTTTCGACATTTTTCAAAATTTTTAATCTATTTTGGCCTAGTTGTAGTCTCCTTTATTTTTGTTACTTTCTAGCATTTTAATAAAATGGTTTTAGCAAGTTTAGATATCTTAGATATATTAGGCCCGTTGTGAATATTTTGACTCAACCCGAGTTTACTTATCCAAGTTCACTTTAGCTAGTATACTTAACCATGTAGACCTGAATTGGTTTATTAGGGTAAGCATCCACGAGTCTTATTCCTTGAGATTTTAAATTGTAGAGAACGAGAAATGATAGAGTTGGTTACAAGTTTGGTATTCTTTCATTAACTTATGTGAGTTAATTATGATCTTTTTCTCCCCTCGCTTGTAAATAAATAAATGCAATAAGTAAGGTCGTACGATTTGAAAAGTTACTTAGCTTCTAGCCCAAGATCGTTTAAAAGTTGCTCGGTAATGATAAGAGTTCATAGCCAAGGCATAACTTATGAAGCGGGGCGCGAAGATTGGCGAGTCCGAAAAGGCCCTAACAAGGCATGAGGATTCCATTTTATTACTGAAGATCCAAAGTGATGTGAAAAGCATTATTCCCAAAATCAATATGAAGGATGAAGACTCACGACGAAAAGCAATCAACTCCCATAAAGATCATGGAGAAGTCTATCCGAAAAGACCCTAACAAGGTATGAGGATAAATAGATCCAAGTCCGAAAAGGAGACGGATCGTTGTATCTCAAAATCCCAATAAGAGATTAAAGAAATAATCATGAAGTCATGGTCAACAAAGCTGGAGTACCCCTCAAAAGTCTCCAAGTGAAGAAACTCTATAACGAAGAGAAGACCATTATCTCAAAAACGTCTCTCGAAGATATGAAGTATGAAGTACATGCCAAATGTTTGAAAAAGTTTTGATCATTTGTAAATTCTTAGTTTATTTTATTTGATTTTTGGTAATTTTTTAGGAATTTTTAGAATTAATTTTTATTCTAGCACTTTTTACGGCTTTTAATTTAGTCGTCGTAGTAATAATTTTCACGTATCCGTCATTCTAATTTCTCATCCCTTCTTTCTCATATTAATCTCAAATCATTTACAAGTTTTTCACACACATATACCTCCTTGGGAAACGAACTTAATTGGGTCATTAGTGTTTGATTTTCCTAAATCATCACTACTTATCGCTCATTTACGCTCTTTTGTTTTTCTAAGCAAGAGGTGTAATTTACCACAATCACCTAACATGTTTTTACTTATTGGTTTTAATGATTCAATAATATAGAAAATCAATAAAAGATTAAAGATCATGGAATACCGTATTCGGGAATAGATTAATAATTTAAAACACGATCATGTACCCGTATTTATTTGAGATCAAAACAACAAATCCATGGTGTTCTTGCTGTAGATGTCGCGGCCAAAGGAAGAGAAGGAGGTCGTGGATTTCTTTTTAGGGTTTTATCTTAGACAAGTGAATTGTGACAAATCGTGGTTGTTTTATTTATCAACTTGGGTTAGTTAATGGTCTGGGCCACGACCCCTTTCTTATTTTCTTTTTGTACGCCTAACACACACATACATACATGTTTTTGTTTTATTTTCCATGCATAAATATTACTTGTATGTGTTCATGTTTCAAAATTCATTTTTATTTATTGTAACTTTTATACATGTTATACGTAAATACTTATTGTGTATTAATAATAATATTAATATACGTAATTACTTATAATAATTAATATATATAGGTAACGTTCGTATTTAATGTTCGTGATTCATGTCGTATATTAATTAACTTAAAGTTTTAATTTAACCGTAATTTCATGTATTTAATGATTTTAGGGATTGAAAGCGGGTTTTACACTTCATGTGTTTCTTCATATGTCTCTTCACAATGTGTCTCATCAGTCCAAAAATGCTTAGAGAGGGCTGATCCAACAAGCATTGTCCTTGCTGCTTTAATCAGAGTTATGTTCCTTGTTTCAGCCACACCATTTTGTTCAGGTGTGTAAGGAAATGATAAATTTTATGAAATTCCTTTGTTATCACGGGACTTGATTAGTGAGTGATTTCTGAATTCAGTACCATTATCAGTCCTGAGTTGTTTGACATGAATGTCATTTTGGTTTTTAACTCTTTTGATAAAGGACATGATGGTTGCTGGTGCGTGACTTTTCTTTTTTAGATATATATATATATCTAGGTATATCTAGGGAACTCATCATTAATGACAAGCGTATATTTTTCATGGTTAATGGCCCTTGGTGAAACTGAGCCAAATAAATCCATGTAAAGAAGGTGAAGACTTTCTTTGATAGAGAAAGTTTGTTTAGGTTTGAAACTGGACCTATGGTGCTTTCTTTTTTCACATTTTGAGCATGGTTTGTCTTTTGAGTAGACTAGTGAAGGAAGCCCAGTAACAAGATTTTGTTTTGCCACCTTAGTGATTGTTTTGAAGTTGAGGTGAGAAAGCCTCTTATGCCAGCCAGTTTGTGATATCTGAAGCTCTAGCAAAAAATCATGTCTCCTGAGTAGATTTAATGTTCAAGACATACACATCTCTGAGTCTAGGAACTATCATCATAATTTCATGATTGGAGTTGAAAATTGTACCTTTTTATCATCAAACAGAACTAGGTATTTGGCATCACATAGTTGACTGATGCTGATGAGGTTGTGTTTCAATCCATTTACATATGCCACTTTTGTGAAAACTTTACAATTGAATTTCACTAAACCAAATCCTTCAGTAGATGATGATGAGTTATCACCAGATACTACTTTGGGACCTGGTCCCTCCTTATACTTGTGTAGATAACTTTTAGTACCAATCATATGCCTTGAGCAGCCACTTTCCAGGTACCAAATTGGCTTTTTGAAGTCACTCTACACAAGTTAAGGATATGGTCAGTTTTGTTTAGAAATGCACCTTTGTTGGGTGGGAGTCTTAGATATAACAGGTGTTCTAGATCTGATGGGGGTCCTTGATGAGGATGATGAAAAGGAATGTTTAGAAATTGAGGTACATTTAGCATTTGCCTTTTTAGCCTGAAGGGCTTCGCCTCTTCTAAACCACTCTATGGAATTGTGATCAGATGTAGTGTGGACAATGCTTCCACACGTTTCACAACATTTTGAAATAGAGTTTGGATTCCTTGGTTTGATTCCTCTTTTAAGAGAAATGATTCGATTATGTCCATGAGTGTCATGATCATAACTTCCACAGATGTTACAAATAGGGTACTAAGGACAATCATCTGATGAATGATTGTTCATACCATAATGAACACATGGTGGAAGAAGTATGTTTCGCCTAGAGTGGGATGATCTACCTCTTTGTTTATCAACACTTGTTTTTTCAATCATATATTCAGTATGTTCACAAGTGCGATGATTAGTTCTCTCACATTTCATACAGAATATAACTTTTAGACAAGTCTCAGTGAGATGGTTGTTTAGACCAAATAACTCACAACACTTTTTAAGTTGTGTTTTGTATCTTTAATAAGGAGAATCGGTTGGTTCATCCCTGAATCGAACTAGTGTTTGTTGTTGTCTAAGTTTCATCTTAAGATCTTTGATCTCTTGTATGACTAGAGACATTTACATGTCCATCAGATTCAACATCCTTCAGTTTATTTTGTGAAACTGAAGAAGTAGTTCCCTTTTGTGATCTCTCAGCAGGAGCTGAAGAGTTCTTAGATGTGTCAATTTTGACATGCTTATGTGCACTACTTTTTGTGAGTGGTGTGTGACTTGATGATAGACTGGATAGTTTTGGGTCCAGTAGAGGGTTCAGCACCAGCTAGTTTCTCTAATGAAGAAAGTGGGGTGCTTACTGAATACTCTATATCATCATCTGAGTCATTTTCATGATTTGGTAAATTCACATCACTTGATCTTTCAATGTCAGGGATAAAACTACTTATCTCATTTGAGGCTTTGATAAAGAAAAATCATGAGTTTTAGTGTTGGAGGGTCCTTCAGCACCAAGCATTTTTCTCTTTTGAGCTGGAATTTGTTCATTAATACACTGATTAACATTATCAGAGTTTCTTAGCCATGATGTAACAACATCTTTAGCTTCTTTTAGTTCAACTCTTAAAGATTTGTTTTCTTTAATGATTTCAGCGTGTAATTACTAGAAAGTAAGTAGATCTAGTTTAGCTTCTTTTAACTCTTTCAACTTATTTTCATGATTTTCCAACTCTAGAACAATTTTTCTATATTTCTCAAGAAGATTATTTATTTTTTCTTCAACAAAGTAAAGATCAATACACAAGTAATCAAAGACAAATTTAATATCATCTTTATCTTCTAGATCAAGAAGAGTTTGTACCTTTTTATTGTGATATTGAGCCATTCATCATTACGAGCACTCTCCTTGGCCACAACATTTGAATTTGTGTCTTCATCATCAGCAAGAGCCATCAGCACCTTGACATTTACCATCTCATCATCATCTAAAGATACTTCTTCCTCATCCCATTCACAGGCTTCGGCAATTAAGCCCTTGTTCTTTCAGTTTTGGTTGGTTTGGAAGATGACTCTTCAGTGCTTAAGAGAGCAAGTTTGGCTTTGATCTCTCTGTATTTTGCCTTAAAGTACTTAGCTGGCCTTAGTTCAACTTTGTGTTGTTGAAAGGAAGATGAAGCGATTTACTTTTGCTGAAAAGGTGATTGAACAAATAGTCGGGACTAAACTAATGAGGAATGAGAAGGAATTGATGTTTTAGAATAACAATCCTTGGCAAAGAGACCAGGCTTACTACACTTGAAACACACAGTGTCAGTTGTGGCTTTTTTGTTGCTGGAGAACTTCCCTCCCTTCTTAAAGAACCTTCTAGATTTTTCCAAAAGAGCTCTCTCGTGAAATTCCTCTTCGAGGTCTTTCAAATACTCGTCACTTGATCTAGTGTCTTCTTCATCACCAGGACTATCTTGATAGTCCTGAATAACAGCTTCACTAAAGAAGGCTGTAGAAAAGGGTGTAGCAATAGTCAATGCTTTACTCTTGTTTGTGCCTTCATAGATCCTATCAACAAGGTTCTCTTCATATTTGGGTTTTTCAAAGAGAGAGGCCAAGTTCAAATCTTTAATGTGATTGGCATTTCTCAAACTTTGGCAGAAACTGAGCCACTTTTTTGGCAAAGCATTTACAAAAAACGTATTGATATCTACCTTTGAAAGTTCAACACCATCAGTTACTAATTCAATCATCAGAGCCTTGTATCTAGTGAAAGTTTGAGTGAGATTCTCCCCTTCTTTATGTTTAAAGGTGTTATAGGATAGATTTAAATCTATTATTCTCGTTTCTTTCACATTAGGGGGCCCCTCATTATAAAGTATCAAGTTATCTCAAGTAGATTTAGCCGTCTTACAGTTCACAACATAATTCATTTGGTCAATTGGAAGTACAGACATGATGAGACTTTTGAGTCACTGATCAAGGTTAGAAGCTTTTCTCTCATCAGTAGTCTAATATGCTTCAAGTTTTATATTCTCCCCAACCATGGGGACGAATGGACCATCCTGAATTATTCCAAGGAATTGAGGTTCTATTCTAACTATGTGGACAAGAAACCTTTTCTTCTAATATGTAAAATTTGCCACTTCTAGGACAAGAGCAGCATTTAATGTGTGATGAGACTGCAATTATACATGGTCTCATCGTTCTTTTTGGGGTTTAAATGCTAATAAATGTCGTAAAATACCGTGAAATATACTTGTGTTTGTTGTTTGTGTATTTTAGGTACGGATATCGTGAAAAAGACAAAGGATCACAAGAAACAAGCAAAAATAAACACGAGAAACGAAGCCGCACAATGAACCAGACTCAAGTTATGAAATTCCAAAGAAAATTCCTTGAAGATTTGAAGATATATAAGAAAGGTCCTTCAACTTTGAATAATTGACACTTTATACCCTTGTAAATCTCATAATTATAAGTTTGGTCCCTAAAGTTTGAAAAGACCCTTGAAGTTTGAAGACTTGGTAACTTTAGTCCATCAAGATATATGGACTTGTCACTTTTAGTCCTCTTGAATAGCATATGTACAAGAAAGGACCTTCAAGATTCAAGAAAGATCAAGTTTAGCCCTTAAAGAATCAAGAAAGTGCAAAAGAAGCCTTTTGAAATCCTTTTGAAAAGTTATTGTGGCAAAAGTGTGAAGAATGAAACTTAATTAACAAAGGAAATCGGGTTTAAGGCTGAAAAGAATTTTTATACAAACTTTGCCAAAAACCAAGGACCAAAGTTGCCAACTCAAACATTAGAATCCTAATTTTGCGCCAAACACTTACTGTTGGGGTAAAAACGGATCAAACATATTACTATTCACCTTCATCATCCCTAGTTACCACACTACTTTAACCACAGGGAAAAATACAATTACCCTGGCTCAACTTTTTGGATTTTGGTCCAAAAAGCCCATTAAGACTTGCTGTTTTTTAGCCCATTTGGGGGCCCAATAAGGATATTTTGGTAATTTCAATCGCATTTTTAGATTATTTAGGGTAAAATAAGTTAGTTTGCTGTTTTTTAGAATTTTTTATAAATTTTGGATTTTTAATATTATTTTAATATTTCATTTTATTTAAAAAAAATTATTGATTTTAATTAGTTTTATAAGGTTTAAAAATTTGGAAAAATACTTTTTAGCTTAGTTAAGATATGTTTGAGGTTTACAAGTTGAAAATTCTTTGTTTAGGTTTTTTGTTAATTTATTTGATTTTTAGTGCTTTAATTAGCATCTAAAAAATAAATATGAACTAATTTAAAACGTTTCAAGAAGTTTTCTTTATTTGTAAACCTTAGATATATTTTTAGGAATTTTTTGTGATTTTTTGGGAATTTTTAGAGTAAGTTTTTATTTTGCCTCTTTTTACGGTTTTACGTTTTTTACGTCGTAGTTTAATTTTATCGTATCCGTCATTTTCTTTTCTTCTTTTTTTCTTCATCATCAATATTAATCCAAAAGAACAAGTTTAGCTCAGTTGGATGGATGCATTTGGTTATAGTCTCCATTTGAGGGAGGTCAGAGGTTCAACTCCTGTCATTCCCCATGTGGGGGATTTTCCCAGAATTGGCAGCCGGGTTTGAATCACATCGCAATGCCTTGAAGCCCCTTAATAGGAAACTGGATGGCTAGCGGAGGGTTGATATTCTCTTCGTGAGATGATTCGAACTCGGGTTGAGAGACTTGGTGCCTCGGTGGCATGCAATATACTCCGCTGCACCAAATTGCCGTTCAAAAAAAACACACAATAGTCCTCCTTGGTGAACGAACTCGTACTTGGGTCATAAGTGGTTGATTTTCTTAAATCAATCATTTAATACTTACCGCTTTTACACCTTTTTCCTAAAAGGTGTAGTTTACCTACAATCAATGTGCCAACCCTATATTCTGGGTTTTGTGGTATTACTTGAACCATATTGGATCTTGATTTTAAAAACTTCAAATGAGCAGTTTTATAAAAAAATGTGATGTTTTATAAATCAACGGCTCTGATACCACTTGTTGATCCCTTTTAATATTACTTATCAACCTTAAGTAATATCTTGCATATTGGATTCAAATGAGTTGTTTTAATAAAGCAATAACAAAGTAAACAATTAAAACAACAATACCAAATTACTTTTCAACGTATAGAGATTAAAACCTAATAAAGAATCTATGACACACTTTACTTGCGGATTAACAAAGTGGTTGAACGAAAATATTGAGGTGATCTCCTATACTTAAATTACAAACCAAGGTTATGAGTTTAAGTCTCCACCTTAACGTTCATCAACTTATAGCCGTATGGTTAGGTTGATGTTAGGAGAGAGTTGGCTTCTTGAAAGAGTTTTATCTTTCAAGTACAAGAAGGTTAACCAAGTCTCTCCCCAAATGCGTTCTTATATAGGCAACACAATTGGGGTTTACATATTCACAAGTAACCATGCATTTGTTTATCCAGTGGGTTGTTGAATATCCCACGTGATAAACAATACAAAGTTGTACCTATTAACTAGGAAAGAGAATAATGGTTGTACTTATATCTAACTTTACAAACAACCTTATTCCTAATGAGATCTTCTTTCTAGTTTGATTTAACAGCAAATCTTTCTCGCCTAATGTAAACCTTCAGGATGACTGAAGTGTCTTCAATATTCTCGAGGAGATCGACATCATTCAGTATAGCATTGTCAAACCATACTAAACTGAAAGCTCTTCTTCAGGACGTGTTCTTCATCAGCTAGACCGCCTAGATGCTGAAGCAAAGACTTCTTGTCTTTTAAGTTCTCTGGAAGAGGAAATGTTGAACTTTCTTCAGCTACTATTTCTTCAGTAGGAATCTTGTTCCTCTAGGCATGCTTAAGCGGAACCACCTTTCTGCTGAACATGAAGTACTTACGCGATTTTATATTCAAATCCCATAGTTGTTTCATTGTCAATAAATACTGACCCAACAATTTTTGAATCCTGGTAGAGACTAAAACCATCAAAATATTAAAGACAAAGCAGGTGGAATTTTTGGTATATCATGATGGTTTATATGTGTGTGTTTTATTAAGAAACAATGACGTGTAGATTGGAGAATAATCAAGAGAAAAAGAGAGTACATTATATGATATGAGTTTCACGACACGTGTGGGTGCCAAGAGGTTTCCCGCCAAAATACGGATTTCTAATTAAAATATTATGTACTGTAGCTTATGTGTGTGTAAACTTCTACCTTAAACAAATATAGTGTGTAAACTTCTACCTTAAACAGGTACAATAATAATATCTAGTAAAGTTCTTCATAAAATAGTATATCGTTGAGAATATCTTCAAATAGCGATAAAATGAGCCAAATGTTGCAACCTTTTTGCTCAAGTGCAATTTTATAAAAAATATTGAAATTTAATATATATATATTTTGCTTTAAAAAATTTTAAAAAGCACACTTATAAATCCCATCAGAGAACTATATAAAAAATATTGAAATTTAATATATATACTAGACGAGTACCCGCGCATAGCGGCGGAAATTGTCTAGCAACAGATAATTAACACGATGTGATATTGTGGTAAGTGTTTCGGTGACGTTCAAAATATAACGTCAAAAGATTAAACTTTTATTGCAAAGCGTTGTAACATGTTATAATTCAAAATATTTTATAAGTATGTTACAATTGGATGAAAGGGTGCCATTTGTTTAATTAACCAAAGTTTATATCTTTTTTAATGAATAAGATTTCCATGTAGTAGTTTTTAGTGGGACCCACATTTTTCAAGCATTCAACATTTTCAACTTTCAACCAAAAGGATACACCCTTTATAATGTAGTATAGATATAGATTAGTGGGACCCACATTTTTTAACCATTCAACATTTTCAACTTTCAACCAAATGGATACACCCTTTATAATGTAGTATAGATATAGATTAGTGGGACCCACATTTTTCAACCATTCAACATTTTCAACTTTCAACCAAAGGGATACACCCTTTATAATGTAGTATAGATATAGATTAGTGGGACCCATATTTTTCAACCATTCAATATTTTCAACTTTCAACCAAAGGGATACACCCTTTATAATGTAGTATAGATATAGATTAGTGGGACCCACATTTTTCAACCATTCAACATTTTCAACTTTTAACCAAAGGGATACACCCTTTATAATGTAGTATATATATAGATATAGATTAGTGGGACCCACATTTTTCAACCATTCAACATTTTCAACTTTCAACCAAAGGGTAACACCCTTTATAATGTAGTATAGATATACCACCAGTGCATTGGGCTAGGTCACACTTCTCAGGTAAGGCATTCACTTCCAAAATTCTATTAACAAATTAACTTTTTACATAGGATTACTAATTAGGGTATGTAAAACAGGTAGGGCAAAGATATGCTACTAAACAATATTTGTGAAGTGTTTAATGGGAAGCTGGTAGATGGTAGGGATAGGCCAATTATTAGCACCCTTGAGTATGCTAGGGAATATTTGAGGAAGAGGATTGTAACTGTTAAGAAAGTTATAGCAAGAAGTGATGGCCCATTAACCCCTACTGCCACTAGGTTGTTTGATGTAATCAAGGCTCAGGCTAGTGAGTGCAAAGCAGAGTATAATGGTGGTCATTTGTATGGGGTTACTGGACCATGGGGTGAGGTCTGTGTGGTTGATGTGCAGAATAGAACATGTACTTATAGAAAATGGGAAATAACAAGATTTCCATGCAAGCATGTTGTAGCTAGTAATTGGAATATGGCTGCCAATAAAATGGAAGTAGGATTGCCAGAGAGTTGGGTTTATCCATGTTATAGACTAAAGACTTGGAAGCTGGTATACAGTCACCACATCAATCCCATTAGAGGCAAGATAATATGGCCCAAAAGTCCAGTTCCAACAACTCTCCTTCCACCAAATTTTCATCCACAGGTTGGCAGGCCAGCTAAGGCAAGAAAGAAGTCTATTGGTGAGGATATAAAGATTGTTAGCAGTGGAAAGCTATCTAGGAAGTCCAAGACTGTAACTTGTGTTCTATGTAAAACAAAAGGTCACAACAAGAGAAGTTGTAAAGGTGTTGCATCAAGTGCTGGAGGGTCTAATGCAGGTAATAAGAGGGGGAGGTCTGACACACCAAATGCTACTACACAACAGTCTAAAATGGCAAACACAAGTGCAGGTAAGAGTACACCAAGTGTTGCAGTAGGAGTGAAAACAAGGTCAAGGGCTTCTTCCCAAAGAACTCAACCAAATCCAGCTGTCTAGAAGGCTATGACCAAGGGAAAGAAGAAAGCATAGACTACTAATAAGTGTGAAAACACTTATCCTTTTACCACTTATTTCCAATAATAACATGACCAAAACGTGTATTTTATGTCGTAAAAGTCGGAATTATGCGTGGTTAGTGTTTTTATTGTGTTTTAGGACCAAAAGATTGAAAAAGAAAGAAAACACGGGCTTTCACGGGCTTTTGTCGAAGAAAACGAGAAAAGACGAAGTCAAGAGATCAAGAGTGTTTAAAGAACGGATGTCCAAGACCTATTCTGAAGATTTATCGAAGAAAAAGTCTAAAGACGGAAGTTTAATGAAGTCGAAGAACTCAAGTCTAAATTATAGAAGAAAATTATTAAGACGAGTTCAAATTCCGAGACGACGTCGAGAAAGACAAAGAATTAAATCGAGTCGAGAAGAAAAGAAAGAATGAAGCACACCACATATTCACCTCCCACTTAGCCTATAAATACCCTCCTAATCACATTAGGAGGGTGGTTAGCTAGTTGCACTTTTAAATTTTTTCCTTTTTAGTTTTTAGAGAGAGAAAGTTCTAAACTTTCTCTCACTAAGTCTTTCATCTTTTCTTTCTTTTAATCTTTCAAATTTAAGCTTTTTTGTATTTTGGATTCCATTAATCAAGTTCAAGTTAAGTTTTAAGTTCTTTAATCTCCTTCTACATTTCTTGGTTTACTTTATCTTTAGATCCGAAATTCATACTTCATTCGTTTGATTTGATGTTTTCGTGATTAAAGGTTAATCTTTCTTGTTTCTACATAAGCTCTTACACGTATAAGCTATAAGCTCTTCATGCTTATGGGCTTATTTCAAGTTTTAGCTTATTGGTTTTCGGATTTCTTAAGAGTTTTAGTCATCTTAAAGTTCCGTTCATAAAGTTTATTATCTTTTATGTTTAAAAAGTTGTCAAATTCAAGCTTTTTGAATTGTTTAAGTTTCGAATAAGGCAGCTTATTGTATGTGCTTACTGAGTTTTAAGCTTACCACCAATTTCGGATTAAGTGTTGTTGTCATCGCAATATTGGGGCTTTGGACATTCCGACGGATAGCTGGTTTAGATCGCAATAACCCTTAAGGGTTTTACTTTGCGATCATTCGGTTTTCACCCCCTTATTCCGATCTGGGATGCGATCGCTCATTGCGATCGTACATTCCGACGGGTAATAAGGTTACTTTGAGTCAAAACTCTGCCCATTTTTCGTCAGCAACATTCCGATAGCTTTCCACATTCCGATAGAGTTTGTATTCCTATCTAAATATTCCGATCTGGATATTGCGACCACATTGCATTCCGACAGATTTGACCTTGAATATTCCGATGGATTGTTTTTATATTTATTCCGATGGTTATGACTTTGGTGCATTCCGATAGAGATGATTTGCAACATTCCGATAGACTAAGTTTTAAAGTGTTACAAAGTTTCATGTTTTAAGTGTTTTTCTAAATAATCTTCTAGTTTAATTTTTAAACGCTTTAATTTCACTCAACGACATTTTAATACTTGCTTGTAGTTTAAATTAGATAACCAAACCAAACCATTTTGTTTTCTAAAAGACAATTGAGTCGCACTAATTAACGGTAATCAATTCGAAGAGATCGGACGATAAATATTTTATACTTAGCCAAAAGCTTTGTATTAAATGGCGCCGTTGCCGGCTCTTTTCGTTAAGATTAACAGTTTCTAGTGAGAGACGCATTGAATTTTGGGACCCGTTCTTTCGGGAACGTTATTTTCAAGTACAAAATTTTCAAAAACCCATAAAAATTTAAAAACTTTTCAAAAATACAAAAACATTGAAAAAATCATAAAAAGCAATTCTTTTCCAAAGGTTTCGCACCAAAAAGATTATATAGATATTCTCTCTGTATATTTTTCTTCTCCAGGTGTATGCGTACTAGATCTTCAAACTATTCTGAGCCCGAGACTCGTGAAGATTTAGATATGGCTGGTGTGCATAATAACAATAATAACCCACCTCTACCCAATTTGAATAACAATAACAATAACAACAACCACAATGCTCCCCTACCTGATTTACGAACAATGGAGGAATTGTGTCAACCTACGATGAATGGACGTGGAGGACCGATTGCGCCGATGCAAATCACGGCTCAGGAGTTTTCGTTGAAGCATCACATGATTCAACAAGTGCAAACTAATCCATTTCACGGATTGCCGGATGATGATGCCAACAAGCACCTCGACAAATTCATTACCATTACTCAAAGCATGAAGATGCCCGGTGTTTCTATGGATGTCCTTCGCCTTCAACTCTTTTCGCACACGCTTTCTCACCATGCCGAAAATGGTTTGACCGTCTCCCAAAGAATTCTATTCATACTTGGGACGACATGACTCAACGATTTTTGTCGCGCTACTTTCCACCATCCATGGTCACGAGCCTTCGTAACCAAATTAGTGGATTCATGCAAGACAATGATGAATCACTCTTTGATGCTTGGGAACTTTACAATGATCTGATCGACCGTTGTCCGAACCATAACATGCTCCCCGTCACTCTCATTGATACTTTCTACAATGGTCTCATTTTTCGTGATCGTGACACGATCAATGCCGCCGCCAGTGGTACTTTTATGAAAAGGAGACCGAAGGAGTGTAGAGAGTTGATTGAAAACATGACTACTCACCACAAGAATTGGGATTCATCCGCATCCTCAAGATCTAATCCGAGAGTCAATGTTTCATCTACTTCTTCCACCACCGACATGTCCGCCATGGAAAGAGCCATTATAGAAATGAGCAAAAATATGCAAATTTTGGCTAATAACCATACTCAACAAGCTAAAGCCGTTGCTATTTCTTGTGACACATGTGGTGGTCCTCATTCTTACAATGATTGTCCTTCCACTCAAGGCAATTTTTGTGAAAACGTTAACGCGACATACGGTACTTATCTCACGGGAGGCTATCAAGCTCGTCCTCAAGGAGACCGTAACTTGCTAAGTTATCGTTCAAACAACTATCTTGCACCACCCGGTTTTACTCCTCAAAACCAAAACCAACAACAAAGCTATAACCGAAATAACCAATCCCAACCTCGTGCTAACAATCAATATCAATCCCAAAGAAACCCATACCCACCTCAAAGAAAATCTCAAGCTTACCAAGCTCCACTGGGTGGCACAAAATTAAACTTGAACCAATCAAATCCGTATGATCTATATTCTAATTGGTAATGATAGTGATTTCTTCAAACAACCCCGTGGTGAACTACTAAACTGGTAGCATTAGTTCTCTTATTTTAACCAGTCCAGCATTGCATACGATTGGAGCATCCAAGGTGGTTGTCTCTCCTTCAGCTACTTTCACGAACTCGACTGGTCTTCTAACTGTGGTAGTAGTAACTATCCCGTCCTTTGTCAAAGATGTGGTTGGATGCAGGTTCTTACATAAAACAAAAAACAGACACAAACAAAATATATGCTTCGCTTTTGTGGTCAAACTTAACATCTGAACATTTTGCTTATTTAACTACAGATCATGTTGCAGTAGCCATTTGAATGGCAAGAAGGCATAAAATCCAATTAATGATTCGGAGAATACAAGTATGTGACAGAATAATGGCATATCTGCAGATCATGTTGCAGTAGCCAACTGAATGACAAGAAGGCATAAAATATAATTAATGATTGGAGAATACAAGTATGTGACAGAATAATGGCATATTGCTAAGGTGTGCAAATGAAAGAATATATAAGTTATAAATATGGCTTTATAATAAAAAACGGAGAAGGATCCACTGTCAGGTTACCCAGGAACTCGCCATTTTTGCTATGATATGCACAGCCTAACTGGTATTCCCATGGCTGTTTTCGGACTTCTCCCTGGCTAATCCTAAGATGTTCACCCAACAAGGATTGAACCATGGCCGCTCCAAAGACTTACCACTAGGCCACCTGGGTGATGGTTATAGCTTTATAATATATCTCTTCAAAACTGTATCTCATTCGGGTCTGCTGCATTTGGGTACCCTTTATACTCCAATTTCAAATTCAGTGTCGCACAAATAGCCTGAAACTTCAACCTTAATGAGCCCATAATATCCGTTACAGTCTCGTTTTCTGGATCCATGATAGGATACTTAGACACCAACCCATCCATCTCTTTGATTTTCTTTTGAACCCTCGTCGAGAAGCATGTTGGTTCAACTCGAATCACAGAGTTTCAAACATCAATGCATCCTCTGTAAAACCCTAACTCTTCACCAGTTATGAAACCTGTTTTTAAACCAACTTCGTGCCCATCATCTTTTCCAGAAGCAAAACCAGCTTTATAGCCTTCTTGAAAGCCATCTTTCAAGTGGATGTCTTCTAAATTTACTAACACACCAAATATGTCATCAGGAAGATCCATGCAGCCAACTATAGCATAAATAAGAAATAGTTGATGAGAAAGAACAAATGAAATTAGATGTGGCAAATTGGGGGGGTTGGCCAGGTTGAGTAAAGGGTCACATGGGTTGAGGTCCAAACTCCAAACAAGCGTGGTTGGTGAGGTCAGGCCAAAACTGTCCCTATACTTTTTGACCACTTTTTAAAACATTATAAGTAATTATCGAATTAGGAGGTTTGCAACAGTTAAACACTTTAAACCCTTCCCTTTTAACCAAGTTTAGCAAACTTACATGTTCCACCCAGTGGAGACAAAATACAAACCCCATTTAGGTGGGTCACCTAGATTATCCAACTTGATCAACAATAAGCAGCTTTCTTGTGAACTAAAACACGTAGGCACTATAGAGTTAAAACGAACATGTACAACTTTACTTCACAGCAACAAAAAGCAGATACTGTACTTATCAATCCAAGTTAATAGAAATATATAGTCTAAACATTACTCAACATCAACTCTGGATATGCTTTTTAAACATTAAACTCTTTTAAATTCTGCTTTGAATTTATTGCAGAAGACACCTACGAGCTAGCAACTGTTAACTAAGATATTAAATGGGAAGCAGGCTGCAGGCCCCAATTCTTTATAAGAATGTTCATAATCACAATGAGTAATTATAATGAATCCTTCTCGATCAAAATGCTAGTATGAAACGTAAGACATGCATATACTCTCTCCATTCCAGAGACATAATTATAAGGTTTACTTTATACATAGTGTAAGCTAACACCTAATTATGGAGTTTATAATGATCCTTGGTAGATTCAAGTGTTTGATACTTTGATTCACTGACTTCTATTAACCATAGTGTAGCGTTTTCCTGTTCTTTTTGCCACAAAACTGGCTTTCGTACCCCCATCAACTACGCAATTTTATATATAATAATCTATTGAAGTGGGTGGAAAACTGGTGTGTGCGTGTGTGTACATTTCAGAATGGGTCACACTCAAGAAAGATCAAGCGCTTCACTCTCTTTCATCCGCAAATATGTGAACACATAGTATGTATATAAAGGGTCAAGAACATCTCAAATCGCTTCTCTCTTCCTTTTTCTTAGCCGGAGGTCTACTCGGAAGCAGTCTCCCTACCCGCGGGTAGGGGTATGATCTGTCTACAATTTAACGCCCCCATACCCTGCCTCAGCGGGATTGGGTGTCGTTGTTGTTGTTGTTGTTGTTGTTGTAACATCTCAAGGGTTTAGGTCCAACTAAAGTTCGTACGATTTATCAAACAGCAGAATTTTAAAAGTCCAAATCATTCTGAACACAATAATCATCTAAAAACAGTATCTAAATACACACAATTCCATTTGAAACCATGATATCTCCTAGATTACATTGTAAAGCAACTTATTAGCTGAGCCTTCAGAATAATTACCAAGTTCCCAAAGAAGATAAGAAAGATAATCACCCATTTATGTTGCGCAAATCAAAAATTACAAGCTTCATTTAAGAAATTCATCTTTAATTTGTTGTAGTTTTAACAAGCAGAACTAAAGCTAGCTTCGATGAGAATTAACCAAATGAAAAGAATTATACTACTTATTTGTTTCCACCATCAAACAAGCAAAGGTTGGCCAAGACCATATAAAATTGCAAACATATCGCACTTATGCCTAATATGATTGTAGACGGCATGCTTATCAGGAAGACAGAGCTTTTCTTATTTACTAAGATCATTTGGATAAATCTAGAGAAAATTCACTATTGCGGGCACAAAGCCAAGTCAGAATGCAATAAATTAGAGAATGTTAAGTAAATTCGAGAAACCGGAGATTTTTAAGAAAGTTTTTTATAAGCAATTTCAAGAGTTCAGTGACCACTTTATAGAGATAAACACCAAAGACCTTAAAGATATGGGAGTTTTGAGTTCAAGTGCTTTGTAACCTGAGTTTGGCACATAAAAGTAAGTGAATCTTAGTTAGATGTATCCACCTGTTATAATAATACGTAAAAGTTCAAATTCCTCGATCAACTTATAGTCTACTATCACACTATCCATAACGAATGACATATATGCTATATGTTAACTTGCATAGCGCTAGTTTGTCTTAATTCAGCAAATTAAAATCTTATTTTCCTTCCTTTGGTATAACCAACGATTAATAAAGCTAACTTCGGTTTTGCCGCAAAATTGAAAATAGTGCTCTAAAATGAAGCTTGTAAATTCAGATTTGTGCAACCAAATGACGACCCTCAAACTAGTGCCTTAAGAAAAGAACAACTACTCGCCAAAGTCATAAATAAAGCTAAAATAATCGCTCACAAGTTACAAGTAAATACATTCAACAACTCTAATATGTAACTTGTGTACCTATTTTTAATTTTAGTCTTCTTTACGCTACTTATCACATAGCCTATCTACCTTTAGTTAGGGGTAAGACTGTCTACATCTCACCTCCTACATACCTCGTGGAACATGGGATTGGGTAACGTTAACTTATGTAAAAGGGGCTGTTTGTTTAAGCTATTGAAGTGGCTTATGAGTTAACTGAAAACATGATTAGCACATTTTTAATTTACAAGTGTAAAGGTCAATCTACAAAAACTTAAAACACATGTCTAAGGATAGATCACAATATCATTACTTAGGCTTCGTTTGTTTTTTCAGAGCTTTTTCCTCTTTATCTGCAAACCATGTCTGCAGAAAAAGAGGTACATTAAATTCTTCATCTACAAAGAAGAAGACTGTTTATTTTTTTTTTGCTTTTGAAGTACTTCTTTCATTCTTTTTTATTTATCTTTATCTTTTTCACTAGAATGTTGTCATTTGAGTAAATAAATTCTTTTGTCAAATTATAATACAATGTTGGAATGTTGGAATAAAGGAATCATATGACATGCGTAGCAGCTAAATGCATTGTCTCTCATTTCCTTGCAATAACTCTAATGTAAACTCATGACCCGACATTGTAGAAGTATTATCTCTTTTTCTTTCCCCTTTCCTTGACTGAATATAGGGAAGATATGTATACATAATAATAATAATGAGTGCAAATTGTTGATTGTAACCCTGTTTAAATGATGCATTAAAGTATCAAATAGTCAAATACATATATAGATAACTAGATAACTAATTAAGTAATTCATAGCATGGCATAATGACAACTTTGACATCTAGACCTATAACAGACCTCTAATTTGAATTAAAAAGCTAGCAAACTTGACTTAAACATGTCACAAAAGTCAACATCATTCAAACGCATACGAATAACACAACTCTTGATAACAAAAGAAAACAACAAATAACTCACAGATTGTAGATTCTTGTATTAGTGAAAATAAGCCAATAACTAGAGGGTGTTTGGTTAAGCTTATGAATTGAGGTTAGGCTTATATTATATAAGCCATTTATGGCTTATATATAATGAGCTCATAATCCTATAATAAGTGTTTGGTTTAGCTTTTATAACTAATAAGGTAGAATGACTAAAAAATACATAGAAATAAAATAGGTGTAATGAATTAAATGAGGGCATAAAAGTCTTTTAATATAATATTCATATATAAGCCTACACCTCCACATAAAAGCCTCAAAGTTTTGGCTTACCAAAACCCCTTATATAAGCTTATAAGCCAAGTTATATAAGCTTAACCAAACACTTGTTTCGGCTTATTTAACACATATAAGCTAATAAGCTTATAAGCCCATCATATAAGCTTAACCAAACACCCCCTAGTCTTAAAAGCCGGTTGAGATAAAGAACGATAAATGAAGCACGGGCTATTTTCAACCAAGAACAATACTCGCTTAAAAAAGATGAACCTTACTGTTACGAATCGGTGCCTATATTTGTTCATATTTTCAACCAATTTCAAGTTGGTGAGAGGCTATATGATGATCTTGCAGTTGATTATGATAAGACCAAAGTGCACCCCGCTGCTCTAGTGACAAAGACGTATAGAAAAAAGAGCTCCTAAAAGTAAACTTAGCTGGAGAAAAGACCAGGTATTAAACGGAATCCTCTGTTGCAGCTTCTCTTCAAACGTTTCATGTTTTTTTAAACTGCAGTTGTCACCCCTAGTTGAAAACAAAAGTGCACTTTGAGGCGGTTTATGCAATTCACTTGAAAACAAAAGTGCACTTTGAGGCGGTTTATGCAATTTACTTGAAAACAAAAGTGCAAGTGCTGTGCACGCATCTCTGTGTAATTTTTAGTTTGCAATCATCATCCTTCTCGCGAAAGAAAAAACATATGAAACTTTAAAAGAACAGGAAACGTTTGAAGAGAAGCTGCAACAAAGTAAGTCGGCATGTGGCTGTTACCTAACTTTCGAAACAGATATTGGTTAGTGATGCCCTAAGCTAGTTTGAACTTAATGCCAATGTGCGTAAAGCAATTCGATTAAAAAGACACTAACAGCTAACCAGGTCATGTTCAGGCAACTTTAGAAAAAATGGAAATCAAACCTGGACTAGTCAGGGGTTTACATATCATAGATATAATTTGTACGATACCCACAACCTTAAAGGATGAATAGGGTACTAATAATATATCATGGATTGAAGTTGAAAGCCACATACCCACAAAAACCCATACCTTTTTATAGCCACTAAGATGATGGTTTTCGGCGGCTTGGATGGTTTTCGGCGGATGGGATGATGGTGGTGGTGGGAGATGAAGAGAAAAAAGAGGCAAGAAAATAAAGTTTTGGTCGAAGCAATGTTACATAAATTAGGGGTGTCAATTGCCGGACCCGACACACTCGGGTCTTATCGGGTCTAACTTAGCTTATCAGGTTTATCGGGTCAACCCGATAGACCCGATAAGCTAATAGGGTCGGGTTAGTAGGGTCTTAGTTAATATGTAAAAACTCGGTCGAGTCAATGGATCCGGTTAACCCGATTATTTAACAAAAGTTATATATAAAAACCATAAAACTTTTGTATTAAAGAGATAAATGATTTACTAATTAGTATAATATGTAAAAATAAAAAAAGTAAAATTTATATATTTTTAAAAAAAAACTCGAAAATATCAAAACCTGGTCGAGTCTCGAGAACCGGGTTGACTCGGGTCACTTCAAACCCGGCGGATTTAGCCGGGTTTCAAGATTATGAAATCCGGGTCAATATAACTCGTTTTTCGACGGGAACCGGGTCAACCGGTTGTCCCGGCCAAGTCGACCCGGGTCTGAAATCATTGGTTAGAAATGATTTTTACCTTTTTATTTGCAAAAAAAACAAACAAAATACCCCTCTTCTTTCCTGCCTCGAGACAAAAAATATAAGAAAAAATTAAAAAAAAAATAGAAAAATAAACAGAGTTTGTGTTTTCGAGATCTACCATTAAAAAACTAGAAGTAAAGTATTTCACAACACTTGTACTTGCGTTTTCTTTCAAATTGAACCAAATAATACTCTATTATACTTCTATTTCTTTTTCTTCTTTTTTTTTAATAAAATATACTTGAGAACACAACTTCTTATTATTATACTTTCATTTTATTTCTTTTTCTTTAATAAAAAATCTCAATAACACAACGTAAAAATTGGTATTCAATAAACCCTTAAAAACTCTAATTTAAGATTTAACAATCAAATGGAAAAAAAAATATGAATAGAAAAAGATAACAAACCTGGTTAGAGGTGTTTGTAGTTATAACGAACAAATGATACACGGAAATTCTTTTACGAGAGATGGTTATGCAAAAAGTGTGGTTTTATGTTTGATTGGGTTGAAGAGGATAAATGGCCTGTTTGACTTTTTTATTTTAGACTTTATTAAAATCCATTAAGCTTTTTATAAACTGACCAAAATATTATAATTTTTCTTTTTATAAGATGTCAATCGATTCGGTCATCGGGTTATTTGGTTCGACTGATTCGGTTGATTTTTTCGGGTTAAATTAAAAATCAAATTTAATCGAATTTAAATTGTGCTCAACTTAAATTGAAAACCAAACTTGAACGTGTAACCCGATATTTTTATTAATATAGTACTATAATAAGTTAAATCTTAAAAGTGTTTTTAATACTATAATATAAATACATAAAAAGAATATATTTATATGAATTCGGTTTTCAACTCAGATTTCTAAACTCATATTCAAACTAGAAACCGAATATTTGATACGGTTCGATCTAATTTTGATAAATTTGATGCGATTATAACTTCAGTTTAATCTTTTTATGTTTGGTTCGATTTCGGTTTTTGTTCCTGTGGGTATTACTCAAGGTTACGTCTTTCATTATTGATATATATTATAAACTATTATTACTCGGAATTCTAAACACCTTGACGACTTTGTTGGTATGATATAAACTAGCTCAGTGCTAAAAGATTGTTTAGAAACCCTTAAACGCATTTTTGTTATAGTTTAACATTTTTAAATATGAAAAAAGATACAATAGTAATTAGTAAGGAAAAAGTTTATAAAACAAAAGCATGAGCAAGCGGAAAGATTTTTCTCTATGTTAGATTGTTGAGTGAGGCTCGAGCTTTACGACTAAATGGGTCAAGTTTGACTTAAGGCCTAGCTTGGGTTGGTCTATCGACACTCCATTTATTTAAGTAAAATGAACAAACAAGAACAATTATGTTCCGAAAATCATATATGTTCGTGTTTGTTTGTTAAAAAATAGTTTCTTTTTATAATTTTTGTTTATATTCGTTGATTACTTTAATAAATAATAACTTTTTTTTGGTTTAAAAAAATTCAAAACATAATAGATTAATACTAGTAGCTTTTTGTTGTGTATTTCTTTCACAAGCAAAGTAGTAGTATTATACACTAACATTCAAATTCCTTTCACAATTATATAAGCATGTGAAATCCAAATCTCCAACGCATTTTCATTTTAAATAAGCACAATCAGATATATGAACACGCTTTCGATATTTGCGTCTCTATTTAAAGATAAAGTTATCTTTATACATTTTCTTTCTCGACTTTGTATTCATGAAAAAATAGATACTTAAGTAGGGGCGGACCTACGTGTTGAGTATGGGGGCGTTGCCCCCCATCCCCACACACAAAATTCTTGCGGACACATAAAATGTGTAGAAAAAAAGATCAAATTAGTAGAAAAAATGGCCAGTACCCCCATCCAGAATGTCTTAGTGCCCTCCATACGCACTAAGATTACTATAAATTGAAGTGCTCTAAAATTGTTTTTCGTGATTTTGTTTGATCATAACTTAAAGACCACGTTCAATCAAGCTAAAAGCTAGTCGACCCGGAAGCTACTCGCTTCTATTCTAGTTGGGATTGGATATGAATATGGATGGGAAAAATGGTGAAAGGAAAGTGAAGTATAGAAGCAGGGAGGAAGAAGATGGGTGATAAATGCTTTTTTTTCTTTTAATTATTTTTTATTTGAAAGATGACTACTATTTTGTCGGTTATCTTTTTTTTTCTAACACTCTCTTTTGTTTCTTTTAAAAAATGTTTTCTTTTCTATTGTACCAGTAACGTAAATAAGTGTGAGATATAGTACCACTAACAAAATACATGTATAACGTTTACAAATAGTTACATATTTTAACTCAAACCCGACACGATTTATTTATTAAGTTGGTCATTTAACCATTTTTTCCACTCGATGCCCCCCGTGATGACAATTCATGCGTCCGCCACTGTACTTAAGACGAGAAAAGTTCATGCTATCTTTTTTATGCGCCTTCGTCTCATCTTATTTAATTAATTATTTTAAAATTAAAAAAACACGTAAATAAAAACTAAATATAAACGAATGAGATTAATAAAAACGTAAATTAACAACTTTATTTTTAAAATAAAAAAAATGACGCATGGATAAATTTATACAGGTTTGGGTATGGTTTCGATCTCGATGTCGGTATCGTGTATTGGTATGGGTCCGACTCTGGTGTCAGCATCGGGGTTCCGGTGTAGCTGGTTCGGTAAGTAGAATGAACGAACAAAATGAACGAACAAAAATATTTATATCATCGAATTTTCTGAAATTTAAATTTATTAACTGATGATACGTTGATTCACGGGTCCAAATGATGAGTCTTGATAACCGACAACGTGGACCTGTTTATCTGTATCACTCAAGAAACAAGAAGTACTGTTAGAATGTACACGGGACTTTCTCCCCGTAATACACTCTGACGGTCAAGTCAGTATTGAGTGTTGAAAATAATATGTATATGGAAGCAAGGGAAGTATGAAATATGTGTAACAACATATGTATATTACAATGTGTTGTAATGGTGTAGAGAGTAGTAGTAAATGTTGATGGTCTTAACTTTACATACTCATCCCTATTTATAAAGTCATAAGATCTTGTGAATGTACAATCTTACCAAGCTTGATATGTTATATGTAAACTCAAGCAGTTACTAGTTGTACAATGTTTGCTCAAAGTAAGCATGTTGCACTACATATTTCACAACTGAAGCTTGGTTACTGAGTTTGCAATGTCAAGTGCAACCTCTACATTACAAGATGCTTTTTACCAGGGGCGGAGCCATACACATGATAGGGGGGCAACTGCCCCCAACAACTTCTTGAAAAATCATATCTTGTAATGTTATTTCCGGGTTTCAATCATGATGCCCTCAACAGAAAATTGAAATTGCCCTCAATGAAATTGAAGAAAAAGGAAAGAAAGAACCGGTTTGGTTTCATTGCTTTTTTATGAGTTCTTGTTGAAGCTTAGGTATAGTCGTATAAAACTATAAATGATGAAGATGAGCAATGTCTTGAGATCTGTGCATAATTATTTTAATCTTTGGGTTTCATTTTGTCAAACGCTTATTATCAAATACAATAAATTTAAGTTTCAGCTAATCCATTTACAATAAGATACGGGCCCATTGTAGCCCAAACATATCCATAACTTAATGTCTTGCTAAACAAACTTTTAAACTGATTTGTTTTTTGAACAATTTTTGTATTAAGGCTGTTTGTTTTTGCTAGAAATTATTATCAGTATTTTCCTGAATTAACATCGTATGTTGCTCATTAGTTAAAGCTGTTTGTTGACCGCTTGGTTTTTTCTAGTTTTGTCGCTCATTAGTTAGTTTTAACATGTTCTGTTTAAGTTTTCTTAATCAACGTTGTATTGTTAAAAAATATTTTTTGCCCCCCGCGACCTAAATTTCTGGCTCCGCCACTGCTTTTTACCATCTATTTTTTAATATGAGAGATCAGTAGTTCTTTTAATATAATGTGTGTGGGAGTATACTCTACCTATCATTAATAAAATTGCTTCTTTCTTTAATTTTTGTTTTAATTTGTTTTTTAACTAAGTTTAATTTTGTTGAACAATAATAAATACTAATTTTGTGTTATTAAAAAAATCCAAATATAATTAGCTATTTGTTATGTTTTTATTCAGAAGCAAAGTAGTATTATTGGGTGAAGATGATGCGTTGCGGTGCAGATTTCGACAAAAACTACACTGTATTCGGAATTGAGGTTTTTAAAGTTATGAATTCGGACCGCCCGGTTTTTACGATTTCGGTTTTGTGGGTTTTTTTGCGGTTTTTTCGGGTCTTGTGGATTTTAACCGCAACCACTACTTATGATTTATATTATTAATATGGGTTCTTGCGGTTTTTGGTTCACAAAGTTAGTATGTTCGGTTATAACAATGCATATATCTAATGCAAACATACAAATTATTTAAAATTTAATGATAATATGTACTAGAACCTTTATAACACACGTTAAAGAATCGGTGTGTCATTTTTCAGTTTTATATAACTAATATGCGATGAGGTGCGGATTTGTGATGTGAGTTTACGGGCAAAACCGCAACCACACCGCATTTTGTGGTGCGATTTTTTTCTTCGGTTTTTGTGTTTTTGTAGTTTGCGGAGCCGTTTATGCTCACCCGATTAGTGTTCTAAAAGGGATGTTTTTACAGTTTCAAAGTTTGAGACGTGACCTCTGAATTATGAAATAGATCTTGATTTTTGCTGTGAGTGTGATGTGAAACAAGGGTTATGTTTGGTAAAAGTAAGTGTAAGCTATTAATAATAAAAATTTTAATATTAACTGTAAGTTGTATTGTTTTTCAATAAAAGTGTTTGATAAATTAACTGTAACATTAAGATGTAAAGTAACTTAAAATGACGTATTTATATAAATTATAGTAATAGGTTTGGATAATATATAAGTGATTTACAGCTTTTATAGAGCTAATTATTTAGAAAATTGTATGAATCAACTTTTTATTTACGGACAATTGCAAATATATCTAAGTAAACTTTAATATTTTCATATTTCCCCAAAACAGTGCTTAAACTGTATTGTAACTCTGCATTAAAAACTTGTACTGTGGGGAAATATGCAAATAAAAGAGTATAGTTGGGTATATATGCAAATCTCCCTTTTATTTAAGAGCTAAAAATCTAATAGTTTCAAAAAGTTGTTGTGCGAAACAAAACTATTTATTTTAGAAGAGTATATTTTTTAAACAAAAAGCTAACAATACTAAAAAAAGATTTAAAAATTCTCTTGCCAAACATAGCACAAGATGTGAAAATAAAAAAAAACGCAAAAAACTTAAAATCTCTTTGGATATTCGCATCGCTGTTTGAAGCTAAAATAATCGTTATACATTTTCTTTCTCGACTTTATATTCATGAATAAATTTATTTAAGACGAGAAGAGTTTATACTATCTCTTTCTATTCACGCATTTGATCTTTAACATCTCCTCGTCTTATCGTACTACTTCGTTTACGCAAGTTAATCTATCCACAGTTATCAAAAGATCAACAAAGAAAAAGTATCTTTTATTAAGAAAACTGAACGACACAAGTATTTACGTGACAAAAAATGTAAAAGTAAGGTTCATTTACTGGTTTTCAGGATATTAAAAGAAAAAGTTACATTAAACGGCAAACATTCATCGAGTCTTTCATAGACTTTCGAAAACTTTTGAGGTCCGGCCCCAAGTGTAACCTGATATAAACCATTTTGAAAGGTCTTTGTACAATTAGACACCCTATAATGACTGTTTAGCTACACTCCTTTTTTGAACGAAAGCTACACTCCATATGAATCATATAATTTTGTGTAGTGTTTTTCCAAATCGAACATGGCATAGTAGTATGAAACAACTCAAACAAGTAGTTACTATATCTCCGTTTTATAATAACTGTTCATTTGAAATATTCAAAGTTTTTGTTATCGAACTTTAATTATAAATATTTTTATTTGTGTTATATAAAACTTGACGAAAGTTATATGAACATATTCGACTTTCACATGTATTTTCATTAGTATAATTTTCATCAAATATTATATAACATAAATAAAAATATTTATAATCAAGTTAGATTAATAAAATTAAAAAAAAAAATTCAAATAAACACTTATTATTATAAGACGGAAAGAGTATATATTAACAACCCAATTTTTGCAACTTGAAAAGATTTAACAACTCCCACTAAATTAAAACGAAGACCAGTTCTTTCAATAACAACATGGAGGAAGAAATGTAAAAATTCATAAATGAGAAATTGACAATTCTTTTACATTCATACTATCCATTGACTTGAACTAGAAGAACTAGTTCTCCTTTTTACCTCGTATTCAAAGTTGCAACGATGATTCCAAGAAATACACAAAGATTCTTATTAGGGTTTGTACGACTTATATCATCTTTATTCACAACCCATTACAACCCAATCTTTTATTAAAATATCATTTTCTCATTCCTTCATCTACAGAACCAACATATACAATCACTCTCAATATTTTTATTATTTTTCAACAACCCAACCTAACATACCACATAATATATTTTTATATTTAATTGAATTACTTAAATTTAATACATAAATTTATACATTTTGCAATAAAAATATATAATAAAAAGGCTAAGGTGGTGTTTGTTTCATTAAAATGTTTTGAGTCTGAATCTGACTACCACCTCTTACTAGTAAGAGGTGGTTATAAAGTCTGAATCTGAATAAAATAATGTTGTTTGTTTTTTTATAATTGTCTGAATGGTACTTTTGATTAATCGTATTTGAGTATATCTTGAAATATAACAATTATATGAATAAGTAAGTTTAAAAATATTAAAAGACGAGTATTAAAAGTAAAAAAATGAATCTTTGAATTGCAAACACACGAGCTCTCGGTTCACAATTTATCAACAAAGTATAATATCATCAATTCACAAATTAATAGTCAAAATTTTAAATTTTACTGAGTACTAACTTGAGCAAAAATAACATCGTAATACTACTATACATATCTTTAGCCCAATAAACTATGTATGGTTTCAATATATAAAAAAGTAAAGGCCCAAAGTTAACCACAGGTCCTAAACCTCTAACAACCCTAAACCTACGTGATATTACTTCCAAATCCCACCATACTTTTACAACGCAGCCACAATTTGCAATCTTCTAAAGATCCTGACATGAAAGCACGCAACTACTAAAAAAATCTTTATTATCCTATGATTCATAAAATGGCAGCCACATACGCTCTTGGTTCTATTTAGAAAAAATCACAAGCACTCTTGTTTCTTGTTACTTTCTTTTTAGAACCATGTAGTGGGTTTTCTGTTTGTTTCATCTTGAACCATCGTAGGTGCTGGTAAGTTTCAAACCATCGGAGGTGCTGGTAAGTTTCAAAGGGATATGAGGGTGTTGATGGAACGTGAAGGGTTTAATGAAAGGGTTAAAGGTTAGGATATGTTCAGATCTGCTCACAAGCTCTGACTCTGACTGAAAATATGTACTTTACAACGTCTGACTCTGACTGAAAAAACAAACAGCAAAAAGGTCTGACCGCGTCTGGCTGGTCAGACTCAGACACGAGTCAGACGTTTTTTCAGAAAACAAACACACCCTAAGTGTGTACATTAGTAAGTTATTCTTATAAAAAACCCGATCTAACTTTTATTGCCTTCTTCATCTGCCATTTTTTTCCGAACAACAAAAAAAGATTCAGACCACCACTTTGATTCCCCCATTTACCTTGCCTTCGCCCATATGCACATAAGCTTTGATCTACTATTCCGAATTAATGTAAATAAAAGATAATATAAATAGTCACTCTAAGTTTGACATGTGGCAAGGTTGGATGATTGATTTGAAGGTCACAAGATGAACCGGTCGGTTACCTTTTTATCTCTCATTGATATACTTTTAAAAAAATATTTTTTTTTGTCATCTACCCTTCCAACCGGTTGGCACAGTTTACCTATAAACATAGTCTTAGGAAGGAAAAGATGAGAACACGACTTTGGGTTTAAACTACAAGTTGCAAGAAAGAATTGTCAAATACAACTAGTGAGTTAGTATTGGTCTTGTCAACTAAATATGAAAGTAACATAAAATAGAAAATTTGTCTAATAAACTATTAGAGCATGAGCAATGCTACAAACTACACAAAGACTTGATACATTAATAATCATAAGTATTTGGGTTGTTATGGCTTCATGCATTTATAACAATAGCTCAAGTAACAAGTCATTCTTTCAAACTACTTGGAACCTATCAAGTATTTGTTTCAAATGGTTTAAAAAGTCATTGTCTTCAATGGTAAAAAGCTTATGAAAAACTTTATTAAATAGTGAAAAACTTTTCAAAAAAGTTCTCATTGTGGATGCTCTTAGAATTGGGTTTGAATATTGGTACTCTCAATGGATTTCAATATCGTAATCTTTTTAATTTTTTTATAACATTTTTATGTAATACAACTGTGTAGAGCATAAAATACATTGTTCTAAATAGCTCGCTATAACTCGCCTTAAGGCGCGCTAAAGCTTGAGGCGTGTCTTCACGCTACGCAATAGGTCAAGGCGCGCTACGACATGAGGTGCGGTAATTTTTTGAGTTCAACTCTAGGAAATAAATAGTGTCACATGTAAGGAGAGTTTTATAGCTTTAATTATTAGGTACAACACTAATTATGAACTTAATATAAATATAATATTAAAATACATAAAATAAATAAATATTTTTATATGTTTTGTCGCTATAAGCCACGTTTTAGAAACGCTAAAGCTTCGCCTTAGCCGCTAAAACATGTAGCTTGGACATGCCGCCACACCACGCTTCACGCTATTTATAACCTTGATAAAATATAAAGTTTAACAAGTAAAAAGTAATAAACGTGAAAGATATGAAGCATGAATTTGTCTTCTTCTGTTAATAAAATGAGTATAACTGTCGAAAAAAAAAGACCGAAAAATAATTTTTTACTGTTCAAAACTATAAAATGTAGTAGAAGATAAAAAATCAAAAAATTATCAAAAACTGTCTTTTTTTGTCGATATATCGAGTATTAGAAGAGTATTGATAGTATAAATATGATAGACGGTGTACTAATAATATGACCCATTAAAATTACATTATGCATAATATTACGAAGTACAAAACATATTATGCAACTTGATTTTAGGTTACAAAGCGTAATGTAAAATCGACATTTTCATACACTTATACAAGTATAAACGAAGTATAGCACACTTTAAATGAATTGAAAAGGTTTACAATCATTATTCATGATTAGGAATATACATAGTTCTAAATAGCTCGTTATAGCATGCCTTAAGGTGCGTTAAAGCTTGAGGCGTGGCCTCCACGCTACGCAATAGGTTAATGCACGCTACGACACGAGGTTCGATGATTTTTTGAATTTAACTCCAAAAAATGAATATTGTCACATGTAACTAGAGTTTTCTAGCTTTTTTTTTAATTATATACAACACTTATTATGAATTTAATATAAATACAATATTGAAATATGATAAAACAAATAAATATTTTATATGTTGTGCCGCTATAAGCCACACTATAAAAACGTTAAAGCTTCTCTTTAGCCGCTAAAGCGTGTACCTTGAACATGTCGTTAAGCCGCACCTTACGCTATTTATAACCATAGGGATATATATGCAATTAATTTTAAACTGAAGTTTGAACGACAAATATATTCACACTTTATACCACTTAAACCACAACGTGTATATAAAAGATAAAAATGATAACACTAAGACTGTTTTTATTTCTGAGTTTAAACGTAAAAAAAAAGAAATGAAAAAAAGGTAAAAGAGAGAAAAAAAGTGAAGAGAAAAAAATTGATTTTTAATTTTATATTCACGAGTTTAAAAAAAAAACTGGCCTAAGAAAAAAATGATTTAAAATCACAATTTTTCTTCGAATTAAAAAAAAGTAGAATATAAACACTAACATAATATTCTCTCGGGTAAAAGCTATAAAATACCATTTTACTTATTGATTTGTGCCGACTTTAAACATTTACTTTTTTATCTCGGGACTTTAACAATGAACTTTCAAATTTGTTCCGACTATACCAATATAAGCATGAAATGACTATATTACCCTCGTCTTCTTCAATATAATTACATGTCCTGCCACACACATTTGCTTGTTACTATTTCATTCTAGTTTTTTTTCCTTGTTAAACAAGACAACCGGTCAAACTCTACCATACACCAACCCTTCATTTAAAAACCTCTATCTTAAAAAATCTGAGGCGTTGTTTGGTTCAAGCAATTTGAAGGATTTTTGAGTCATTTAAAATAACAATTGCTTGCAAAACGTGTTTGGTTGGCTTTTAATAAAATTCAGAATATCTTCAATTGTCTAAAATGGGGCCATTTGAAATATCTTGGTGGAGCAAGGAATTATAAATTCTAAAAAGTTTCAGACATCATTTTGGACAGATTTACTCTTTAAACCTTTTCTGTTTCCTAGACAACAAGATTCATCTTTTCATTGCAAGTCGATCCGTTCTGTGAAGCTACTCTCCATAATATACTGGTTGTTTAGATCTCCTATCTCTCGAGCTCAATTTTGTCATTGTTTTTATACACTTCGATAATAGATCTCAATTTCACCAGTCAAGTATATATGCGTCTGAATTTATCTAGAATTGGAGATGAGAGTATAAACCCATTTATCATGATTTTCTCAGTTTGTTCCAACAAGGATCTAAAATCACAAATTGTGGCGTCCAAAAAAATCATAGATTGTAATTGGTTGCGTCCAAAAAAATCATAAATTGTAATTGGTTAAATTAACAAGAATAGTTGGTTAGTGAATGAATCTTCAAGGATACACGCTCATTTGGAAAATATATTGTGTATAATCTGTTTGTAAACAAAATTTTACATATTTGATCTATGATAAAAACAGGGATTTTTCATTTGCCAGTTCACCAATCAAACGAAAGGTATATTGGTCATTTGAGAGGGTAATATAGTCATTTCATGCTTATATTGGTATAGTCAGAACAAATTTGAAAGTTCATTGTTAAAGTCCCGAGATAAAAAGGTAAGTGTTTAAAGTCGGCACAAATCAATAAGTAAGATGGTATTTTATATCTTTTACCCTATTCTCTCCTTTTTTTTTTTCTCTCGATAAAACTTGAAATACAACTCTTTTATAATATTTTTTCGTTCAAAAGATCTTTCAAAAAATTAGCAACCTTGAAAAAATATTACACGTTGTCAATAGAAACAAAACTATATATAACAAGCCTATGGTGATCAAATTGCACATAAAATAAAAAGGAAAAAAGACAGTTATTCTTATTTTGAACATTGAATAAATAAGGGAAGTGATTTGCATACTCTTCATATTAATTGGTATGTTCAAATTTTGTGTGTCTTGACATATATACTTTTAGTTCACTTTTAATCATGTTTACTTTTATAAGGGTAAATGTATCAAGACACACAAAATTTGAGTGTCCCAATCAATATAAGGAGTATATAAATCATCTCTCGATAATTAATCTTTGGTCATGATTTAAAGTTTTGACGGATTTAGTCATTACCTTTAGTGGTTGACAAATGTCCTCTAAAAAATGTTTTTAATATGATCAATGATGGTGCGCAACTATCAAATGATCAACTTATCAGTGTACTTTTTTTTGAAAATTGAAAGCAAATAAAAGCACTGACACAGTTGATCAGTTGGTGATGGAGCGTCGTTAGTTGATTATTTGATAAAGTAATAGGACAAATATTGTTTCTGTTATAAAGGACACATGTGAGACCGGAAATACTTACAATTTCAAATGACACATGACAAATATGTAATAGAGTTAAGCGGTTGCATAATTTTGTATAACTAAATCTGATATTTTTATTTGACTTGACTAAAAATCAAATTGAGTGGAGGATTTTCACTAAAATCCTTCTTTAGCTTACAACAAATGACTAATGACTTAAAAATGCATGTAGCTTAACTTTTTTTGATGTTGTGTGTACTCATCTTTTTCCTTTTCCATTATGGTTATCAAACTTTTAAAAATCAGCTATTGTGTGTATTTTGTCACTATTTTACCATATAAAATGTTCATTTTACCCTTTAAAATTTTGAAAAAATAAAAGTAAAATTATCAAAAAATACACATATTATTTTATAGTCAACCTCACAAAACCAAACATAAAAAGTCTTCTTTACACTTAAAAAAAAAAAGAAAAAAAAAAAAGGTAAATTTCCTCACGGGTAACCATATCATTTCCAGTTCAAAAGTAGTAGTACTTCCTATTTTTAACAAATGTCAAACACAGACATCATCATCTTCTTCCTGTTTTAGTACTTCCCATAAATCTTACCTTCTACCTTCTACTGTGTGTTTTTTTTCCTTGAAAGAAATAAAAAAATGTCTTTAATGGAAACAAGTGATCAAAACAATAATAGCAATATAAGAAGTGTAGCTACACATGGTGGAGTTTATGTTCAGTACAATGTTTATGGTAATCTTTTTGAAGTTTCCAGAAAATATGTTCCTCCTATTAGGCCTGTTGGTAGAGGTGCTTATGGTATTGTTTGGTAAGTTTTCTTTTTTTTTTTCTGATCATTTTTATGGATTCTGTGATTTGGGTATGGTTGACTTTGTTGATTTCACATGTGATCTAGTCATTTAGTGATTTTTAAGGTTCAATTATGGATTGGATTTGAGTTTTTACTAAGTTGTGCTTGTAATCATGTGGTTCGGCTTGTTTCGTTAATTTAGACACCTTCTGGTAACTTTTGTTGTCTTGTATTGATTTAGTGTGTTTGGTTGGGCTTTAGACTTTTGTTTTCATGTCTTTTAGATGGGAGTGAGTGAAATTTAGTGTTTTGATAATGGTGGTTTTCGTTGATTAAGATGTGACTGAGAGATGAGTAAGCTGGATTGCATTGGATTTAGTGGTGTTAGATATGTGTGGGAATTAGTTTAAGATAAAATTGGTGAATGATCTCATTTGGGTTCATACCATCCTGACTCTTGACTTATGATTTAGAAATTTTGAGATCATGATCCTTTTGGGATTTGTTATGTATCTACGTTGTGGTTCCATGAGATTCAAATAATTAGTTGATTGAAATTAAGGCTAGGTTAGCAGCTTTGCATTTATCTATATAATCGGGTTTCTTAAGGCTGCAACTTATCTTCTCCAGATATGGATTATTTTGACACCGATGAATGAGAATATAATAGTCAGAATCACACTTTACCAAACCTCTAAAACATCACACTTCAACTTTAGAAGCATATCCAACCACTCCTTAGTGTTTTAGTTATGCTGATTTGCGCTTACTTAGATGTGATCTAGAGATAGACGAGAGTCAAAATGTATTGAATATAATCAATAAGAGTTTTGGTCTCATTATGGTTTACCCGCATATGATTTAATAGATTCTTGAGCTGAGTATCATCGCGTACAGAATCATCTTGAGCTCATTGACTTTCCATGTTCATCAAAAGAGGTGGAAATTTTGAGTTTCTTCTTCTTTTGGCTGTTCTGGAAAGGATATACCAGGTCATAAGGACTAAGGAGTCAAAAATTGTTCAGTTAGGCTCATTGTGCTAACAGCAGCAGCTATATGCTCATCCGATAGGAAGTTGATCAATAACGAGGACAAATCATGTTTTGAGGTGACAGAATGGGCGGGTTGGTTAATGTGTCAAAAAGGTTAACTTGCTATTTTCGGTAAGGGAGGAGGGGGATGTCAGGCTGACATGATAACAAAACTTGTTAGCTTTATAAAAATGACCTAATTATCATCACTACTCTGTAGTTTGGATGTCCTATAATTACTGCGGAGTATCTACTTTTTTCATTTTCCACAATTACTATCTGATTCGATCTCTCCGCTTCGATTTGTATGATCCTTATCTGTTTGTACTATCTTTTTTTGACATCTTTTTTGAAGTAGCAGGCACGATGCCTACTGTAATTTTATCTGTTTTCTACTAAGCACTAAATATTTTTACTATCATTTATGTCTGTCATCGCAACCTATTATCATATGTCTTCTCGGTTCATGTAGTTGTGATTCACTTCTAGCCTACCCCAACTTGTTTTGGGATCCAAAGGTTGGTGGTTGTTGCATTTGAATATAATGATTCACTAAGTATACACTTTGGGCGACCACTCATTTGTCGTGTTCTTTAGTTTTTTTTACATGTTTGACCTATTAAAGATATCAGATAACTCGTATTAAAGATATAAGATAACTCGAATTGACCCATTTCATTTGCCATATTCATATTGATCAACTTGTATACTGAGAGCATTTTGCATAACGTTAATCATTTTCAATGTTTCGACAACTAACTGTCATTATTCTTATTTGCACTAGTGCTGCTACGAATGCCGAGACACGTGAAGAAGTCGCCATCAAGAAAATTGGGAATGCATTTGATAACAGAATTGATGCCAAAAGGACTCTAAGAGAGATTAAGCTTCTTCGTCACATGGAACATGAGAATGTAAGCACCTTTCTAACTTGACTTTGTATTCAATCTTGATTTATGAAACTCCAATGATGGTACCATGTGTCCATAATAGCATCCAAACTCTATCTAGAAACATGATTGTGGTTTCTAATTAGCGTTAACCATTTTTTTAGAATGTTTGAAAATGCAATCACGTGGTTGCTAGCTTTGGATAACTAGCTATAGGGATGGACATGGACCTGTTTCTTAAGAATAGTAGGTGTTCTTTCATTGTACCTAGGACCATTTAAACACGATCCATAAATTGAAGTTAGTGCTACCCCATCATGTTTAATTTTGTTTTACCCCACCGTCATATTTGAATTATGTCACTAGATGTACCTGAAAGGTGCCACTTACCTTCTTTTTTTGGTTATGTTTTCAAGTTAAAAGTTACATGTTTCCGTGTTGATGGCAACAAATATATCTGTTGTATTGATTTGGATTGAGGGATGTTCAAGATTTTAATTAATTGAGTTAAACGTTTTTTTATGGAATGGAATTTAGTCAAATATCCATGTTTATTAATACTAGATAGAGAACTTCTTTATTTTATTATGTTGTTATTTGCGTCTTTGATACTCTGTATAGATAGGATGGCGATGCACGGTGAATGAATACTCTGTGTTGTGGTTGGTTTTATGATTAGTGTTTTACCTTTCCAGGTTATTGCACTCAAAGACATCATACGGCCTCCCTTAAAGGAAAATTTTAATGATGTTTACATCGTTTATGAGTTGATGGACACTGATCTTCATCAGATAATACGCTCTAATCAACCTCTGGCTGACGATCACTGTCGGGTAGGCTCCATTCTCTTGATACTTACATAACACTTGATTCGTCAAATACCATAGCAGACCCATCATGATGTTTAATTACTCAAAAATTCTTAAGTCCAAAAAAAATTCTTAAAAGTCCAAATTCTTGACTTGTGACGAATAAACAACTGTTCTTGAGAAGTGTGTGCTACAAATTTTCAAACTTACTTTAAATAGCACATTCTTGCATAGTGTAGTGCTTCTTTTTGCATTTTTGCTTATAATTTATAATAGAGATACGAAAATGGGTAAAGGTGAATAAAGAAGGTTTGGGTCCAGTACGGGTTGGCCCAGCACAATTTTAGCCCATTTATGCTAATTCATATTAAAAATTATTGGGTCAAATATGGGTACAAAACTTATACGATTTCAATATAATGTATTCCCAATAAATTTGCTCTGAGGTTTATAACTTAAAATAGACTTAGGCCAACTTTTGAGTGTATGACCTGCTATCTATTTTAGCTCTATATACATATAAAGGATTGAAACATACCCAGCTGGACCCACTAATAAGTAAATGGGTCGAACTTGTCACACTAAGTTTTTTTTTTTTTTGTTATGGATAAGTCAAATTTTGTTTAAGTGGATAACTGACTGTTAGATGAAATTTATGATGTTTTACAGTATTTCCTTTACCAAATACTACGAGGGCTGAAGTATGTTCACTCCGCGCACGTTTTGCATCGTGATCTAAAACCAAGCAACTTGCTTCTTAACTCCAACTGTGACCTAAAGATCGGGGATTTTGGGCTTGCTAGAACAACTTCTGAAACAGACTTCATGACTGAGTATGTTGTTACTCGATGGTACCGTGCACCTGAGTTGCTCTTAAACTGTTCGGAATACACAGCAGCTATTGACATCTGGTCAGTAGGTTGCATTCTTGGTGAAATTATGACCCGACAACCACTGTTTCCAGGCAGAGATTATGTTCATCAGCTCAGACTTATCACAGAGGTAACCTCACTTCTAACTTTCTTATGAGTGATCTGAAGACCTTTATCTCTTCGATAGGTTATTGAGATGGGGTTTGACCATTCATTTTTTTCCTTGACTTTCCATAGCTCATAGGATCCCCAGATGACGCAAGTCTTGGATTTCTCAGAAGTGATAATGCAAGAAGATACGTTAGACAACTTCCCCAGTATCCAAGGCAACAATTCTCTGCTAGATTCCAGAATACATCTCCCGGAGCTGTAGATTTACTGGAAAAAATGCTAATATTTGACCCAAATAGGCGTATTACAGGTATCAAGCTTGCTTCAATTAGTATACACTCTTTAAGCATACATCTTTATTTCAAACTCCAAATGAGCTTACTCATATTTGTCCACTTGAAAAAGTTTTTCCTTTTCTTTGTGTTAATTGCAGTTGACGAGGCATTATCTCACCCATACTTAGCACCCCTACACGAAATCAATGAGGAGCCAGTATGTGCTAGGCCTTTTAATTTTGACTTTGAGCAGCCATCATGCACCGAAGAACATATCAAAGAGCTCATCTGGAGGGAGTCTGTAAAATTTAATCCCGACCCGACTCACTGAAGTATGTGTGTGTAGGTGATGTATACTATTTAGATATTGTGACATGATCCTAGGATTATTGTATTTATCCCCATATTATATGTTCTGTTAATGTTAGAAATGCGGAATAAACACAAAGGGCATACTGGGGTTTTGCAGACATTATTTGTTTTTGCTTTCCTTTTCCATTTTCAAGTTTTATTTACCTTTTTGAATCCTCTTGTAATATTAAAATCGTCTATGAAAAAGGGTGAACCCCTCAATGTTTCTCTTCTCAAATTTAACTACCCGTTATTGTTGGTTTATTTTGTATTTCAGTCCGTCTAGTGTCATTTGCAAATCTAATACTCCCCATAAAACTTTGACTTCACGATGTGCAATTCTGACCGTATAAGGTACATCTTTCATTACAAACTGTACTAGTCCAGATAGACGAGCGGAGTACTGATATCTTCCACATAATGAGACTCTGCATGACTTGTTGGATTTATTTTAGAATACTATGCTGTGTATGCCTTTTGGTTCATTGCAATATGTTGACGAGTAGTCACTATTTAATGATTGTGAATGAACCCATCTCTATTGACGATTGCAAAACCATTGTAAAACATCACTGTTCACGAAATTTTGACGAGTAGTCACTATAGTAACAAGCATGCCAACTATTAACTTAAGTTAACCGGAGCGTTATCTGGCTAGCTTGTTTAAGTGGTTTGAACACTAAAGAAAGTGTCCCATTCCATTAGCTTCATGTTTGACATCTCAATAGGAGACCTGAAATTTGTACAGTTCCTTTTAAATCATTCTATGGATCTAGACCTTTAGATGAACCTGCTGGATCAGCGAATTCATAGTCGTTGCCGTATGCATCAAGTGTGAGCACCTGAGATTGATCATTTATACATAAGGCCGTATACTTTTACAACCCAAATGAGAAGAACAAAATCAAAATAAAATGATATGGAATATTGCTTATTAAAACTAAGCAAATGCAGTTAATCAGGGGGTTTTTGTTTCGGCTTATGGCTTTTTGGTTTTGGGCTTATGAAAGACTTTTGTGGCTTATGTAATTAAGAAAAAAAAGTGGTCTAAAGGGCTAATGCATGTGGAAATATTTCAAATAAATACTTAGGGTGTGCTTGGTTAGAGGTTTTAGAGGGTAAGGAATGGGAATAATAATGATTACTAGTGCTTGGTTAGGAGAAGTATAAGTAATCACTACCCATTACTGGGTAATGAACCATTCCCCTGTAAGTTGGGTAATGGATTTGAGGTAATAGATTCAGGTATGTGTGTGTCTCCACCGACCACCACCACCATCACTGACCACCACCATTGTCGCCACCACCACTCTCCGGCGTCACCACCACTCTCCGCCGCCACCACCACCACCGCTACCACCACCGGCCGCTACCACCTCACAATGGAATCAAGTGTGTATTTGTCCACCAGCGACCACCACCTTCACTGATGCCGCCACCACACTCTACCACCGTCATTAATGGCTATCGATAGTGCCACCGCTACCACCACCACATCGCCGATCATCACCACCATCACAACCTCTAAATTCCGTCGCTACCTATACCATCTACCACAACAACCAACCGTCAAAAACCATCGATCATCACCGTTACCACCACCTCCACCTCTGATCGCTACCTATGCCGACTACTACAAGTCTGCAGTCGTCTGTAACAACTGTTGTCGTACATAACTACCACTAGCCGCCACTAATTTTCATTAATTGCCTCCCTACCAATATCACACTGATGACCACTATTGTCGCTATCACCACCCTTCCAACGCCACCACCGCTCTCCGCCGCCGCCACCACCACCACTGCCACTGGCCGCTACCACCTCACCATGGATTCAAGTGTGTATTTGTCCACCAACGACCACCACACTCTATGACCATCATTAACGACTACCGATGGCTCCATCGCTACCGCTACCACGACCACACCGTCGATCATCATTACTGCTACAACCTCCATATCTCGTCGCTACTTGTACCATCTACCACTATCGCTTATCGCAACCACCAACCGTCAACAACCACCCATCAACGACCAAAAAACCACCGATCATGGTCGTTACCACCACACATCACCTTCGATCGCCACCTCTTCCGACTACCTCAAGTCCACAATCGTCTGTTTCAATGGCTGACGTCCTCAACCACCACTAGCCGCCACTACTTTTCATTAATGCTTCCCTCCCAACATCGTCATCATCGTAGCCGTTATTGCCACCATATCCAATAACCACTGCAACTTATAGTAACCAAGCACCAATAATGGTAATGATAATACTAGGGAATGCTCATTGCATTCCTTTGTATTCCTTTCCCTTTCCCATTCCCATTCCCGCCAGTTTAAAAAGCAAAGCACAGTTATAGGGCTTGTTTGTTAAATTTTTTCACACGTGTAGTTAACAAATGATTTAATAACATCACTTAACTATAACTACATTATAACTTATTATAGTTTATGAACAACATAGTGTGAGGCTTATGAAGAGTACAACATTATTATATTGTTTCCCAATTATTATATTATTGCTTTGTTTTGTGTTTCTAGCCACGTATATGGTATACGTGTTGCGTTTGTATTTTCTTTTATGTTTCTCTTTCTCTATCACACACTAATGATAACTTTTGTTTTCTCACAATTCTTTTATCTCTCTCTGTCTCTCTCTCAAACACTGATCATAAGCCTCACACACTGTTATTTCTAAACTATAATAAGTTATAATATGCAAAATGGATCTGGATTTTTTATATGCCGATCGTTGCCCCTAATCTTTGATTAGGTTGGCGATGGTCAGGCTAGGGTAAATGTCGTTTGTTTTGATCGAGATCATCGCCCCCAATCTTTTATGGGTTGGTGATGGTCGGCCGTCGATGCCAATTGATAATTGATCTTAGGCTTTTTTTGCGATGCTGATGGTTTATACTGGTAATGCTATACTAATAGAATCGTTATCTTTGTTGATTTGTATTACGAGATGATTCGTAATTGGTTCCCCAATATGATATCTTTAGGTTAGGGGTTTCTTTTTAGAACGATCGTTGCCCCAAATTTTCGTTGGGTTAGCGTCGGTCACGGATGTTATTGTTAGAGTTTTGCTCTTTGGTTGATTGACTGCGACACTTGATAAGGTACAATCAGTTTTTTTTAGAATCATTAACCTTATCTTATTTCAGTCTACTGTTTCAATTGGGGTAGGCTATATTGGGTATGAGTTCGATTTGCTTTTATCTTATTGGGATGTATTTGCTTTTAGATTATTCGCATATAATAGGCTACGATAGGTTTTGATGAGTGTAGAACCTTCTGAAGACATTGGGATGGTTCGTGGTGGTCCCTTGTAAATCGTTATTACTTATCAACCTTAAGTAATAACTCTTTACCAAGACTTAAGTGTGTTGTTTTAACAATAAATAAGAACTATGAACAATTAAAACAACAGTACCAATAACTTTTCAACGTAGACTTTTATTAGAATCAAATAAAGAATCTATAACCCAATTTGTTTGCGGAATAACAAAGTGGTTGAATGACAAGGGGTTGTGATCTCCTCTACTTAAACGTATAACCAAAGTTAAAGTCTAAGCTCCAATCTAAATGTTCATATGCATCTTGGCTATATGGTTTAGTTGGTATCGAGAGAGAGAAAGGTTTTCTAGAGTTTTTACTCTTGTATTGGTTAACCCTTTCTCTCTCAATGTACACTCCTTTTATAGGCAGTGTAAACTAGGGTTTGCATTTGCATGTTTCAATGCATGGGTTTATCCAGTGGGTGATTGATGCCCATGCTGGATAAACAGTACAAAGTACATATTAAACTATTCCAGAAAAGATAAAGGTTGTACTTATATCTAAGTATACAAGCAACCTACTTTGACCTAAAGTTATCTTTTCCCGCCTAATGCAAACCATCAGAATACTGAAGAGTTTTCAGTATCCTAGAGGAGATTGACATCATTCAGTTTGGTATTGTCAAACCAAACTGAACTGAAAGCCCTTCTTTAGTCCTTGTTCTTCAGCAACTAGACCGCCTAGTATTTGAAGCGAAGACTCCTTTGTCTTATAAGTTAACTGGAAGGGGAATACTGAACGTTCTTCAGCTACAAAGTCTTTAGTAGGAACTTTGTTCCTCTGGTCATCCTTTAGCAGACTGGCCTTACTGCTGAGCATGAAACACTTAGGGAGATTTTATATTCAAATCCTAGAGTTGCTTCAGGGTCAGTAAATACTGACCCAACAATCTCCCCCTATTTGGATATACAAATAGCCTAAGTCTAATGTCAGTAGTAAGTGAGCATGAAAACTTCTTTTTACTTGCATTGAACAATTAAATACTTATAAACATCAGATAATCATTTATTCGTGAACATTACAAATTACAACAAAAACAATACAAATGATTATTCAGTTTTCCTTTGGCCTAAGTTCTTCAATGACAGGAGTCGGAACTGATGGATCAGAGTTTCTGACGTCCAGTATTGATAGTAAGCACATGCTGAAAGTTTTAGCAGCTTCAGTGAGTCCTGGACCACCATGGTGAGTAAAGAAGATTTTCTGAATGTTCCCAAGAAGTTCAATGTTTAGATCATCAAGATCACTAATGCCCATAAAGTCTTGACGTTCATGATGATTGAACATAATCATTCCCAATTTTTGTTCTTCTATCACATGCCCAGGGAGATGATTTTCAAACTTAACAAGGTCTTTGTATTTCTTTGTGGTGACAAAGATGTCACCCACACCAAATTGGACCAGATTTGCTCTTTTATTCAGCTCCAGAATTGGATCTTGATCCTCCAGTGAGATCTGATTGCTAATGTTGAGGTGCTGACCAAGTTTTTCATGATTTCTCACAAAGTGTTCAATTCTGGTGCGAACCTCATCCCATCTATTAGATTTTCTTTTTTCAATAATTCTGCTCATCTCTAACCATTCAGTAGAGGAGAGCTCATTCCCTTAGAAATCATCTATGATCTCATCAGACCCATCAGCCCTATAGAAATTCAGATTAATATCTCCCTTGTAAGTCATCATGTCAACATTTGTGATTTCTGAGAGATGTCTTCTGTTTAGCCTTGTTATACAAAACTTTTCGTATAACATCTTTTTCTTGAAGAGGCCTTCAACCTCAGATTTTCCAATTTTATCATATAAGCTCATCTTTAGATCTCTGAGCTTTTCTTCAGCTTGAAGCTTTTGTAGTTTATCAAGTTCTTCTTGGGTGGCCAACCCAAACTTGATAGGAGGTGACCCATTATCAGATGAGTCATTGCTGGTGGTAAGGCCATCAATATGACCGTCCTTACCTGAATACTCCCCCTTAGTCTTAGCTGGACTCTCTTCACTAGAAGGTGATACATACACAAAAGGTTGTTTTTAGGCCTTCTTTTGTGCATGTTTTTGAAAGAGCTGCTGAATAGTGACTTTCTCCCCCTCAGCAGAAGATTGCCCAGCAACTTCTGATGAACCCCCAACAGGCAGACATGCACATAAAGAGTCTAAGGTGGATGATACCTTGGCCAGCATTGCTGGAACATTTGCAAGGGCGTTCAGTTTCTGTTGAACCTCATCTGAGAGGTTAAGTTTTTGTTGTTCCAGCAGACCTACCCTATCCTTGATCTTTGATACCGAATCACATAACTCATTCAGCTGATTGGGAATTGGCTTGAATTCAGTGGGGAGCTCAAAAGATGCAGTACTGATGGAGTCCAAGAGTGTTGTGATTTCCTGCTTGACAGAGGTGGTGGTGGCCACATCCTTTACCAAAGGCTTCAGAGCTGAGAGAATGGCATTCTTGATTTTCTCAGTAGTAGGAGGAACTGGCCTTGATTTAAGAGTAACTAGTTCAGCATCAGCAATAGCCTTTTCTTCCTTGAGTTTGGCCACCCGTGACTGAAGAACCAACACTTAATTTGTCAGCTCATTTACCTGAGTGGTTCTAGGGGATGGTGGCTTGGGAGTTTGATCAGCAAGATCATCTTCAGGTTCACTATCATCCAGATTTACTGGAGTTCTTTCACTAAACCCCAACTCCTTCTCTAAGTCATCAGCAGACATGCTGAATACAAAAGTAGGCAAGTGTCGCCCTTGGCACCAGTGGAGAGAAACACTTCCTTAATTGTCTGCTGATCGTCACCTTCAGTGTGCTGGTCAGTTTCAAGTCCTTGACCATCAGAATTGGTTTTACCTGATGGATCCTGAGAAAGAGTCCCTGATAAGTTAAGATCAATGATAATGTTTTTGGTTTCTTTAGTAGGACCCTGTTGTAAGGGGACTACATCATTAGAAACAGAAGGGCCAGGGTTAGCGTCAGCTGTTGTATTTGCTAACGCCGCACGCCTTGATGCAGACTCAGTGTGACAAATGATATAAATTGGTAATGAAATTTGAGATGTATTCATATTTAAATTGCTTATCAATGCTGACTCCACACTACTGAGCCGAGGGTGCGCTCTATCTTCACCCTTCTCTCCTAAAGAGGTTGAGAGAGGGGTTGCCTTCAGGGCCTCTTGATGCATGCCACCTTTAGCAGAGACTGAAGGTGGCGACTGGCTAAGGTTCTGGTCCTTGGCCGAGGACTTATGTTTCGTTAAAGCTTGGACTTTGGGATCATCAGCACTCTTCTTTGATGAAGATTCTGTGGGGTGCCTCCTTTTTCTTGGACTTACGTCTACACTTAAGAGTATTCACTGATGTGCTCTTTTGACATGGTCCAGAAGAAGCTCCAGACTTTGTGCCTGTCAGATCCCCTTCTCCAGTTGGAGGAGTGTCTTGTGGAGCTTTGTACACTACTGGAGCATTTGCTGAGCAAATGTCCAGCATGGACTGTGTGAAAGGAGGGTCAGTTGTGCTAACTGGAATGTTCTGGCGATTGATATCAAAGGGTTGAAAAATTAATTTAACTTCATGGTTGTTTGAATAATCATCACCAAGGTGTTCAGCAAAAATGAGGGACATAAACCTAGTGTAGACCAAATTCTTTTCCCTAGTTTTCTTCTCCATTTTCCATGAAGATCCTCAAAGATTAACCTCCAAAAATCAGCTTTTATACCCTTTGCCAGACAATATAAAATCAAGGCATCCTTTTGGTTGATTTGATCAAGCCCTCCAGTTTTCCCACCCAGACACTCAATTAAGATTGACATCAAAAGTTTCCACTTAGGTGGCAAGCAACTTTTCTTTAACCCACCCTTATCACAAATCTCTTCAGTGTACCCAATTTCTTTGAAAAATGATTTGACAACAGAGAAATCATTGGGTATAGCCTCATACTCGTCCAAATACTTTAACCCTAAAACCATTTTAAACAACTTTAAACTTACTTTCCCATGAATATCAAAAGTTGTAAAATCAAACTCAATAGATTTCTTGTTCTTTGACCCTTGTGCCGTGAACCAAAATTCTTTTAACACGTTTTCAAACATCACCCCTGGATCTTTGAACAAGGCATCACCAATCACACATTTAGATAAAAAAATTAGGACTTGGTTTCCAAGATCAGATTTTAGGGTTTCTGGTTTGATCAAGGTAAGGTTGTTGGGTTTAAAAAAGATGTACTCAATAGGATAGTTAACATGGATGGAAGGATTGAGGGTGATCTCAACCTCTTGTGATTGTGAAGATGATTCGGTAGCCATTGAGGTGTGTGTTTTTGAAAGAGAGAGAGTTTGTGTGTGTTCTTTTTGAGTGTTTTTGCAAATGATATGAATCTTCAATCTTCAATATATGTAAACACTTTGGACTGATTCGTAAAAGTTTGTAAGACATTTGAAAAGACTATAAAACTTTTAGGGTTTCTTTTGAACAAATGACACAAACTCTCTCATTAATGTTCTGAAAAATGATATGATTTTCTGTCGCTTTGAACAGTGAAACGCCTCATTGTGTCAGAAAGTTGTTGACTGTGATATGGACGCTTGATATTTCCTAGATAAACAATTGACATCTTTTGAAAGAATGTTTTGTATTTATTCTCAAGAGATTTAATGCCATTAACTCCTTTGAATCACATGATTGATTTGTTTTAAATGTTGTTGCTCATATATGCTGAAGCTGATGGCAATACTTATGAGCTTCAATGCGTCAGATGAGGCGACAAAACCCCATATACATGTTTACATAAGTGAACAAGACATATGACATTGCACGCTCCTCTACTCAGGCCTAGCTACTCAGTTGTATTAAATTTTTGTTCAACATTTGCTGAAGGAACCTTTTGATGACCAGTGATCATTTGTTCAGCTTCAGTGAATCAGATAAGGCGACAAAACATCATATACACATTCACATAAAGCGAGATAGACACATGACATTGCACACTCCTTTACTCAGACGCTACTACTTAGCATTAGTCAAAATCTTTTATGAAATGCTGAACCTTCAAGCTTCTTCAGTGAATGCTGAAGGTTCAGGTTTTGTATCATCAATGTTCAGCATACCAAGCTCCATTATCAATCTTTTTAAAGTTGGTTCATCCAGTGGTTTGGTGAAGATATCAGCCAATTGATACTGAGTGGGGATGAAATGTAATTCAATGTCCCCTTTCATAATATGATCTCTGATAAAGTGATATCTGATAACAACGTGTTTTGTTCTTGAGTGAAGGACTGGATTGTTGGATATTGCAATAACACTAGTGTTATCACAAAAGATTGGTACCTTTTCATATTCTATGTCATAATCAGCCAGTTGGCTTTTCATCCAAAGAACATTGGCACAACATCCAGCAGCTGCCACATATTCAGCTTCTGCTGAAGACATGGCAATTGTTTGTTGCTTTTTAGCACTCTAACACACAAGTTTGCCACCTAGCAATTGGCGAGCACCAGATGTGCTTTTTCTATCCATATTGCATCCAGCATAGTCAGAGTCTGAATACCTCTTTAGATCAAAACCTGAGGATTTGGGGTACCAAAGACCTAGACTTGGTGTACCTTTTAGGTATCTGAAGATTCTTTTTACAGCAGTAAGGTGTGATTCCTTTGAATCTGCTTGGTATCTTGCACAAAGGCATGTAGAGAATTGAATGTCAGGTCTGCTTGTAGTTAAGTACATGAGTGACCCAATCATACCTCTATACTGAGTCTCATTAACTGATTGTCCATTGAGATCAGGTCCTAAGTTTTTAGGGGGTACCATTGGAGTCTTAACTGAAGCACAATTGATATCATACTTCTTCAGCAGATCCTTGACATATTTTTCTTGATTGATGGAGATGCCTTGGTTAGATTGCTTAATGTGAAGACCAAGGAAGTATGTGAGTTATCCCATCATACTCATCTCAAACTTGTTGGTCATAAGCTTGGAAAATTGTTTGCAAAGTTCAAGCTTGTTGAACCAAAGATGATGTCATCCACATAAATTTGTACCAGAATGGTGTCAGTTTTAGATTTATAGATAAACAATGTGCTATCTATTTTTCCTCTAACAAACTTATGTTCAATGAGAAATGTTGAGAGAGTTTCATACCATGCTCTTGGAGCTTGCTTCAGTCCATACAAAGCTTTGTAAAGCTTGTAAACATGATTTAGGTATTTACTACTCTCAAAGCCAAGAGGCTGTGTAACATAAACTTCTTCTTTTAGGTCACCATTTAGGAATGCACTTTTGACATCCATTTGGTAGATGATGAAGTTCATGTAAGTGGCATAAGCAAGGAAGATTCGTATGGCTTCCATACGTGCAACTGGAGCAAAGGTTTGATCAAAATCAACACTAGGCTCTTGATTGAATCCTTGGGCCACCAGCCTAGCTTTGTTTTTGGTCACCACATTGGTTTCATCTCTTTTGAGCTTGTAGACCCATTTGGTGTCCGTGGTTGATTTACCATATGGAAGAGGAACCAATTTCCAGACTTTGTTTCTTTCAAATTGATTTAGTTCCTCTTGCATGACATCCACCCATCTAGGGTGTGTGAGTGCTTCAGAAATCTTTGTAGGTTCAATTTCTGAGAGAAAGTTTGCATAGAGGCATTCTCTAGATGAAGCAGCACTCAATTTCTTTGCCATAGATCTAGTAACTCTACCTTCACCAGGATTGCCTATTATGTTCACCAGCTGTATGTGACTATTATTAGTCCAAGATTTTTGTGGAGCTGGAGAATAGGAACTGGTATCATGATTAGAGCTAGAACTTAGAAGTCCATGACATGGACTTGGACTTGGATTATCTCTAGTGTCTACTGAAGGATATTCAATAGACAAAGGTTCAATCAATGGAGGGCTTCCTTCTTGGCCAGAAGAAACACATCCAAGAGCTAATTCCCTAGAGATGGTAGGAGAGCTTTGAGCAAAGGGCTTAGATTGTTCATCAACAGCTTCATATGATTGATCATTTTGATCATGCGTGTCAGCATGTTGATTGTTTTGAACCTGACCATTTTGGTCATTTGTGTTGCTTTGCTGATCATTTTGATCATCTTGAGAATGATCATTATTTGATTGACAGCCATCAGTATTTGATACTGAAGAATTTCCTTTTGTAGGACTTGTCATATCTTCAAATAGATCAATATGAGGGAGTGAGTTGCTTGTTTGATATCTTTGAGAAGGCTCATAATGATGAAATTCATTAGATGGATATTTGTGAGATTCATGAATATGAAGTTCATCATCTCATGGATTTGTAAATTTAAGAGCTTCAGAACTTTCATTGAATGTGATGTGATAAGTTTCTTCAATATATTATCTTCTTGTGTTGAAGACTCTATATGCTTTAGATACTAGAGAGTATCCAAGGAAGTAACCATCATCAAACTTTCCAAGGTGATCCTTGTGATTGTGAATGAATACTGAACACCCAAACACATGTAAGAATGAGATGTTTGGAATTCTCCCCCTGAAGACTTCATAGGGAGTCTTCATGTGTCTCTTCACAATGATGGATCTATTTTGAGTGTAGCAAGCAGTGGCTACAACATCAGTCCAAAAATGCTTAGAGAGAGCAGATCCAACAAGCATTGTCCTTGCTGCTTCAATCAAAGTTCTGTTCCTTCTTTCAGCCACACCATTTTGTTCAGGTGTGTAAGGAGATGAGAAATTTTAGGAAATTCCTTTGTCATCAAAGAATTTGATAAGTGTTTGATTTCTGAATTCAGTGCCGTTGTCAGTTCTGAGTTGTTTGACATGAGTGTCATTTTGATTTTTTTAACTTTTTTGATGAAAGACATAATGGCATCTGGTGCATGGCTTTTCTTTGTCAGAAAATATACCCAGGTGTACCTAGAGTACTCATCAACAATGACAAGTGTATACTTTTCATGACAAATGGCCCTAGGTGATACTGGGCCAAATAAGTCCATGTGAAGCAAGTAAAGACTTTCTTTGATTGAGAAAGTTTGCTTTGTTTTGAAACTGGCCCTATGGTGCTTCCCTTTTTTACATGCTGAGCATGGTTTGTCCTTGGAATAGACAAGTGAAGGAAGACCAATAACAAGATTTTGTTTTGCCAGCAGAGTTATTTTTCTGAAATTAAGATGTGAAAGCCTCTTATGCCAAAGCCAGTTGGTAAGTTGGAAGCTTTAGCAAAGAAACATGTCTCCTGAGTAGAGTTTATGTTCATGACATAAACATCTTTGACTATGGGAGCAATCATCACAATTTCATGATTGGAGTTGAAGATTGTACCTTTTTGTCATCAAATAGAACAAGATACTTTGCATCACAAAGTTGACTGATGCTGATGAGGTTGTGCTTCAATCCATTGACATATGCTACCCTTGAGAAAACTATACCATTGCATTTTACTGAACCAAATCCTTCAGTAGTAGCTGATGAGTTATCTCCAAAAACAACTTTAGGACCTTGTTCCTCCTTATACTTGTGTAGATAACTTTTGGTGCCAGTCATATGCCTTGAGCAACCACTATCTAGTTACCAAATAGGATTCCTAAGATCACACTGCACAAGTTAAGGAAATGGTCAGTTTTATTTTGAAACCACCTTTGATGGGAGGGGGTTTTAGATCTGGAAGGTGTTCTAGATCTGGAGGGTCCTCTTGATATGGATGTGTGTGATTGCTCAGAAGAAGAGGTCTGAACAACTTTTGCTTTCTTAGCCTGGAGGGCTTCACCTCTTCTGAACCACTCTATATGATTGTGATCAGATGTAGTGTGGACATCGCTTCCACAAGTTTCACAACATTTGGTAATAGAGTTTGGGTTTCTTGGTTTAATACCTCTTCTGAGTGAGATAATACGATTATGTACATGAGTGTCATGGTCATAAAAATATTACAAACAGGGTAATAGTGGCAGTCATCTGAGTGATGATTGCCCATACCACAATGAATACATGATGGGAAAGGCATATTGCGCCTGGAATGAGATGCTTCAGTATTGTGAGCATCAACACTAGTTTTAGCAAGCATATATTGAGTATGTTCACAAGTGCGATGGTCAGTCCTCTCACATGTAGTACAATAAATCACTTTTAGGCAAGTTTCAGTGAGATGGTTATTTAGACCACATAGATCACAAGCCCTTTTGAATTGTGTCTTGTACTTGTAATGGGGAGAGAATGAAGGTTCATCTCTGAATCGAGTTAGTGTTTGTTGCTGCCTGAGTTACAATTTGAGATCATTGATCTCTTGCATGACAAGAGACATTCTCTCATCTTCCTCAGATCTAGCATTCTTCAGTTTATTTGTTGAAACTGAAGAGGTAGTTCCCATATGTGAACCTTCAGCAGGAGCTGAAGAGTTCTTTGAAGTGTCAGTTTTGACATGTTTGGAAGAACTACCCTTGTGTGTTGTGTGAGACTTGATGATTAACTAGATGTATTTTGGTCCAGTAGAGGGTTCAACACCAGCCAGCTTCTCCAAAGGAGGAAGTGGGGTACTTACTTCTTTCTCTAAATCATCATCTGAGTCATCCTCAGTGACTAAGGATTCAACATGTGCTGCAGAGTCGGCATTTGCTTGAAACTCAGGAAGAAGGATTCGTCCAGTGTCATGATTGGGTGAATTCTCTTAACCTGACCTTACAACATCAGGGATCGAGCTACCATCCTCATTTGAGGCTTTGACAAAGACAATACCATGAGAGTTGGTGCTGGAGGATCCTTCAGCACCAAGCATTTTCCTTTTTTGAGCATGAATTTGTTCATCGATGCATTGATTTTCCCTATCAAAGTTTCTAAGCCAAGATTTAACAATATCTTTTGCTTCTTTTAGTTAAACTCTTAGGGAGTTATTTTCATCAAGAATCTCTTTGTTCAATTGTTCAAAAGTAAGAATATAAAGTTTAGCTTCTTTTAGCTCTATTTGCTTACTTTCAAAATCCTCACGTTTTAGAACAAGTTTATGATATTTTTCAAGCAAATTGTTTCTTTGTTCTTCAACAAATTTTAGATCAATACACAGGTAATCAAAGACAAATCTAATGTCATCTTTATCTTCTAATTCAAGAAGAGTTTGTACCTTTTTTATTGTGATATTGACCCATTCACCATTTCTGGCACTTTCTCTGGCCACAACATTAGAGTTAGCCCCTTCATCATCAACAAGTGACATTAGCACTTTTACATTAACCAATTCATCATCATCTGAAGAAACATCTTCTTCATCCCATTCATAAGCTTCAGCAACCAGTCCTTTGTTCTTATCTTGCTTGGTAGCCTTGGAGGAAGAACTTTTAGTGCTCATGAGGGCTAGTCTAGCCTTGATTTCTCTGTATTTAGCCTCAAAGTCTTTTGTTGGTTGAAGTTCAACCCTGTTTTGCTGAAATGAAGTAGAAGCAATTTGTTTTGGTTGAAATGATGATTTACCAGATGGTCTTGATTGAGCTGGTGAGGTATAGGAAGGGATGGATGTTTTGGAATAAAAATCCCTAGCATAGTGACTAGTCTTCCCACATTTGTAGCATTCATTGTCAACTGAAGCTTTTGTGGTGCTGGAGAACTTGCCGCCTTTCTTAAAGAACCTTCTAGGCTTGGCCAGAAGAGCTCTTTCATGAAATTCTTCTTTGAGGTCATTCAGATATTCCTCACTAGTTCTTGTGTCTTCTTCATCATCAGGACTATCTTGGTAGTCTTGGATGACAGCCTCACTGAAGGAGGCTGTAGACAAGGGTGTAGCAATGGTTAATGCTTTAATCTTGCTTGAGCCTTCATAAATCCTATCAACTAGGTTTTCTTTATATTTTAGTTTCCCAAAAAGAGAGGTCAGATCACAATCTTTAATGTGATTAGAATTTCTCAAGCTTTGACAGAAACTAGGCCACTTTTTTTGCAATGCATTAACAAAAACTGTGTTGATTTCAAGTTTTGAAAGCTTAACACCATCATTCACAAGTTCATTCATCAGTGCTTTGTATCTGGTGAATGTCTGTGTGAGGGTTTTCCCTTCTTTTTGTTTGAAGGTGTTGTATTGAAGCTTTAAATCCATGATTCTTGTTTCCTTCACATCAGAGGGTCGCTCATGATAAAGAATAAGGTCCCCCATGTAGATTAGGCTGTTTTGCAATTTACAATAGAATTCATTTGGTCATCTGGAAGCACAGACATGATGAGACTTTTGAGATGCTTATCTAAGTTAGCAGCTTTTCTCTCATCAACAGTCCATTGTACTTCAGGTTTTCTATTGTCCCCAACCATGGGAAAAAGGACCATTTTCAATGATTCCAAGGAATTGAGGTTCAATCCCAACCATGTGGACAAGAAACCTCTTCTTCCAATTTGTAAAATTAGCTACCTCTAGTACAGGAGCAGCTTTGAGTTAGCCACCCCTATATTCTAGGGTTTGTGGTATAACTTGAGCTATTTTTAGATCTTGATTTGAAAACTTTTTAAATGAGCAGTTTAATAAAATAAGAGTTTAGCTAATCAAACAGCTCTGATACCACTTGTCGGTCCCTTGTAAATCGTTATTACTTATCAACCTTAAGTAATAACTCTTTACCAAGACTCAAGCGTGTTGTTTTAACAATAGATAAGAACTATGAACAATTAAAACAACAATACTAATAACTTTTCAACGTATAGACTTTTATTATAATCAAATAAAGAATTTATAACCCACTTTGTTTGCGGAATAACAAAATGGTTGAATGACAATGGGTTGTGATCTCCTCTACTTAAACGTATAACCAAAGTTAAAGTCTAAGCTCCAATCTAAACCTTCATATGCATCTTGGCTATATGGTTTAGTTGGTATCGAGAGAGAAAGGTTTTCCAGAGTTTTTACTCTTATATTGGTTAACTCTTTCTCTCTCAATGTACACTCCTTTTATAGGCAGTGTAAACTAGGGTTTGCATTTGCATGTTTCAATGCATGGGTTTATCCAGTGGGTGGTTGATGCCCATGCTAGATAAATAGTACAAAGTACATATTAAATTATTCTAGAAAAGATAAAGGTTGTACTTATATCTAAGTATACAAGCAACCTACTTTGAATTAAAGTTATCTTTTCCCGCCTAATGCAAACCATCAAAATACTAAAGAGTCTTCAGTATCCTAGAGGAGATCGACTCATTCAGTTTGGTATTGTCAAACCAAACTGAACTGAAAGCCCTTCTTCATTCCTTGTTCTTCAGCAACTAGACCGCCTAGTATTTGAAGCGAAGACTCCTTTGTCTTCTAAGTTAACTGGAAGGGGAATGCTAAACGTTCTTCAGCTACAAAGTCTTCAGTAGGAACTTTGTTCCTCTGGTCATCCTTCAGCAGACTGGCCTTACTGTTGAGCATGAAACACTTAGAGGATTTTATATTCAAATCCTAGAGTTGCTTCAGGGTCAGTAAATACTGACCTAACAGTTCGTCGCTTGGCAAGGTAACCACGATGGTTGCCGCCGCGTCAAACCCTTCCTGTTTTGCTCAAATAGTTGGCAATCTGAACCACCAGATGGTCTCTCAACCTCGAGTCTTTGTCGGGTTTCCCGTAGATGTATTTTGTGAGACTGTTTGTTTGTTTTGTGTGGAACTGTTTCACTCAACTAACGATAATATGATGCATGTAAGACCCTTTGAAAAACCTAAAGTGGTTTGTTAGTTGGCGTGGTAACCAAACATGGTTGCAGCCGACCCGAACCCTTCCTTGAATTGGGTAGTTTGCGTGATGTGTTGCCAACTTTGTCGGGTTGTTGTTGCACTCCTTATTGCACATTACGTGTGCAATGGCCTATGAGTCTGCCTTTATGAATGGGATAGGCTATATATATACTATGTTGCTTGAATTCTTGGCACACCACAGGCTATGATGCGTGTGCCCCTCTATGAAAAGGCCGCGATGATTTGTCGTTTGGCGTGGTAAACAGCTGCCTTTGCAGCCACGGTGAAACCATCCGGGTTTTTTTTTCAAAACGGTCTATCTTAGCCACCAAAGTTTGACATTTACATTATAACTTATTATAGTTTACGAATAGCAGTGTGTGAGGCTTATGAATAGTAAAGCATTACTATATTGTTTCCCAATCATCATATTGTTGCTTAGGTTTGTGTTTCAGGCCATGTATATGGTAAGTAGTGTGTGAGGCTTATGAACAGTAAAACATTGCTATATTGTTTCCCAATTATCATATTGTTGCTTTGGTTTGTGTTTCTGGCCACGTATACGTGTTGCGTGTTTGTGTTTCATATATGATTTGTCGCCATCTTATTTTCTCATAATTCATTTGTCTCTATCTCTCTCGATACGCAAAAAGATATGGAAGTTACATGTTTACAAATTGTGGTGTTCTTAAATGGCTATGATGATATTGTTTGAGCGTCCCTAAGGGGAATCTGTTAGAATTCAGATTATACGCCGCCTGGCGAGGCAAGCTTGCCAAGTTTTCAGCCATCACGGCCCTGTCTACATATCCGATAGCTCAGCTACCTGAGCCAAAATAACAAAATACTTACTTCTTCATTTGGTTTCTTACTTAAGTGTCCGGTCAGTTAGTCGTGTTAGCAGCGCAAACGAACAAATAATAGAATGGTATGTGTCTTCACCCGGTCTCAACTTTACAGCAGGTTTGATATAGACCTTAATGGTTGTAAAAACGGTGTACACTTTTATTATATTAAATCTAATTTATAATAAAATAACAGAAATTAAATTGACAGAATTCAAATGATAGAAAGTAATTAACAATAAAAGAAAGCAGTAAATGGTAAGACGAGGCACGTGTTTAATACGCTTCTTGATAGGTGTGAAAAAACCCATCCTTTTACCACTTATTGTTTGCCAAACGAGACCAAAACGCGTATTTAATGTCATTTGTTTGGAATTATGTGTGGTTTGTGTGTTTGTTGTTTTTTCAGAGCCAACCGGATAAATATTAAAGAAAACATGGGATTGCACGGGTTTTATCGAAGAAAAAGACGAAAAGACGAAGTCTATAGTCCAAGAGAGGCAAAAGATTTGAAGTCAATGGGCCTATTTGATGATTTATCGAAGAAAAGGACCAAAGATGGAAGATTTATATATGTCGAAGAACTCAAGTCTATTAAATGAAGAAATTAAAAGACGAGTTGAATTTATTCGTCGACAAATCCCGAATCGAAGTCGAAAATGTCAACTTTACTGAAAAGACGAGAAGACAAAAAGAAAGGAAGAAAACCCACTCACCAACCAAGCCAAGGCCTATAAATAGACCTTTCCCTTCACAATTTGAACCTAGCTTTTTATTTTCTGTTTTTCTTCTTCTCCTATTTCGTAGGAAAACCAACACCCCTAAGGTGTTTGGTGATTTTTATTTTTCTTTGAATCTATCCATGATCTTGTAAGTTTTAATCTTTCTTTTTGTTTGTTTGAATCTTAATCCTTAATACAAGTTTCCATTTAATCTTGTTCTTCATTTTCTTATTGATTCTTAAGTTTTAAAGTTTTTATTTGGTTGATTTTGATCTCTAAAAGCAAGTGGGTTTTATGTTTTTATTGGTTTAGAATGATTGTTATTGTTAGTTAATCATTAGTGGCTATTTTGGTTTAATCCTTAGATTTATTTTGGTTGATTTTGGTACAAATTCGTTCTTCCTATATTCCCCTGTTCTTCGGACTGTTTCATCTCCCCAGATTCCGAATGAACTAATCATTCCGAACCAAGGATTTGAACAAATTATTCCGAACCAAGGCTTGTAGTAAAAACATTTCGAATGAGCATGATTATTCCGAGTCAATATTTATTCCGCATGAAGCCCATATTCCGAACCAAATAATTATTCCGGATCAAGCATTACATTCCTAATCAAGAAATTATTCCGGATCAAGCATTACATTCCGAATCAAGTTATCTTTCCGAATGAAGCTATTATTCCGAGTCAGTAGATTTTCCGAATGAGCAGATTCCGAATGAAGGTTATTTTTATTCCGAATGAGTTGATTCCGCATGAAGCCCTTTATTCCGAATAAATAGATTTATTATGGATCAGTGGTTATTCCGAGTCAACCAGTATTCCGAACCAGTGTTTTATTCCGCATGAACTTACTTTCCGAATCAACAATTTTTTCCGCATGAGCAAACATTCCGACCGAAGCCTTTTTACCAATTATTCCGGATGAGCAAAGTTATTCCGGATGAAGGAGTATTCCGCATGAAGCAAGTTTATTCCGAGTGAGCAGTTATTCCGCATGAGCCATTTATTCCGCATGAACTGATTATTCCGGATCAAACATTTTATTCCGAGTCAGCTTATTTTCCAAGTTAAGGTATTTTACTGTTTAACTTTAATTCAAGTTTTATTTTCATTAATTGCTTTTAGCTTAATTTTATTACTTCACGCATTTACCTTTTTAGTAGAAATAGATCAAAAGCTCCCCCTTTTAGTTACCAAGAACAACAATTCTACTTTGAACCGTGATCAATTCGAGAAGATACCGAGAACGAAACAACGACAAATACAATTGGGTACGAGCAACACAAAGAAAGATCTTGCAACCACTGTTTTATTAACTAACCAAAAATCTATTATTAAAATGGCGTCGCTGCCGGCTCTTTTCGTAAGGATCAACGGTTTCTTGTGAGAAAATTTGAATTTTGGGATCCGTTCTTTCGGGAACGTTATTTTCAAGTACAAAAATTTTCAAAAACCCATAAAAATATAAAATTTTCAAAAAACACACAAAAAAAAATTTAAAAAAACATATAAAAACCAAAAATATTTTCTCTTGCATTTTCTTTTTAGTGTATGCGTACTCGATCAACGTCTTATCCCGAGCCCGAGACTCTCGATAATTTAGACATGGCCGGTGTACACAACAACAATAATAATCCACTCCACCCCAACATGAATAATCTACCCCAACCCGACCTACGAACCATGGAGGAGCTATGCCAACCTACGATGAATGGACGTGGAGGCCCGATTGCGCCGATGCAAATCACGGCTCAGGAGTTTTCGTTGAAGCATCACATGATCCAACAAGTGCAAACTAATACATTTCGCGGATTGCCGGATGATGATGCCAACAAGCACCTCGACAAATTCATTACCATGACTCAAAGCATGAAGATGCCCGGTGTTTCTATGGATGTACTTCGCCTTCAACTATTTCCCCACACGCTTTCTCACCATGCCGAAAAATGGTTTGACAGTCTCCCAAAGAATTCTATTCATACTTGGGACGACATGACTCAACGATTTTTGTCGCGCTACTTTCCACCATCCATGGTCACGAGCCTTCGTAACCAAATTAGTGGATTCATGCAAGACAATGATGAATCGCTCTTCGATGCTTGGGAATGCTACAATGATTTGATCGACCGTTGTCCAAATCATAACATGCTCCCCGTCACTCTTATTGATACTTTCTACAATGGTCTCACTTTTCGTGATCGTGATACGATTAATGCCGCCGCCGGTAGTACTTTTATGAAAAGGAGACCAGAGGAGTGTAGGGAGTTGATTGAAAACATGACTACTCACCACAAGAATTGGGGATTCATCTGCATCCTCAAGATCTAATCCGAGAGTCAATGTTTCATCTACTTCTTCCACCACCGACATGTCCGCCATGGAACGAGCCATTATCGAAATGAGCAACAATATGTAAATTTTGGCTACTAACCATACTCAACAAGCTAAAGCCGTTGCTAATTCTTGTGAAACATGTGGTGGTCCTCATTCTTACATTGATTTTCCTTCTACTCAAGGCAATTTTTGTGAAACCGTTAACGCGACATACGGTAACTATCCTACGGGAGGCTATCAAACTCGTCCTCAAGGAGACCGTAACTTGCTAAGTTATCGTTCAAACAACTATCTTTCACCACCCGGTTTTACTCCTCAATACCAAAACCAACAACAAAGCTATAACCGAAATAACCAAACCCAACCTCGTGCTAACAATCAATATCAATCCCAAAGAAACCCATACCCACCTCAAGGAAATTCTCAAGCTTACCAAGCTCCACCTCTCAATCAACCAACGGCGTTGAATCAAGACATCGAGACGTTCATGAGGACTAATAGAGAGATGGTGACGAATCTTCAGAGTCAATTCATCAACTTGAAGGGAGACATGGCGAAACAAGGGAGCGATATTCGAGCCGAGCTAAGGAATGACATGGCAAAACAAAGCAATGATATTCGCGCAGACATGAGAGACTCTTTCAGCACTCAAGCGGATAATATACGTGATATGATCGGTTCGCTTTTCCAAGGTAATCAACCCTCTTCTTCGGGTTCTCTTCCGAGTAACACCGTTGCTAATCCAAGAGGGGAGATGAAAGCAATCACCACTCGTAGTGGAAAATGTTATACGGAACCCGAGCTTCCTACACCTCCACCCGTGATTGTGAACAAGAAAAAAGAACAACTTTCTTCACCTCCTTTACCTTCTTACCCCATTCCCCCACCACCCGCGGTTGTGAGTGATCCTACTCCCCTAAAGCCTTCCTCTTCATCCGATATACCTTATCCTTCAAGGTTGAGGAAAGAGAAGCAAAAGAGCAAGGATGATATTCAAGTTTCAAACTTTCTTAAAATGTTTAAACAATTGAATTTTAACATCTCCTTTGCCGAGGCTCTCGCTCACATGCCTAAATATGCGAAGATGTTTAAAGATCTTCTTAGTGACAAGGAAAAGCTTCTTGACATTGCTCAGACCCAACTTAATGAGAATTGCTCCGCAGTTCTCTTAAGGAAATTGCCCACCAAACTTGGTGATCCGGGTCGCTTCTTGATTCCTTGCAACTTACCGGGAGTAGAGAATTGCATGGCCCTAGCCGATCTAGGTGCTAGTATAAACTTAATGCCTTTAAGTGTTTGGAAGCAATTATCTCTCCCCGAGCTAGTCCCCACCAAAATGACTTTAGAATTAGCTAACCGTACGGTTGCTTATCCAGTGAGGATAGCCGAAGACGTCTTCGTTGGCGTTGACATATTCACCTTCCCGGCGGATTTTGTTGTCGTTGACTACGAGATGGATCCCCGTGTTCCATTAATCGTTGGATGCCCCTTCTTGAGGACCGGTCGCACTCTCATTCATGTAGCCGCGGGCGAAATAATCATGAGAGTTGGTGACGATAAAATTGTATTCAACATGGGTAAGATTTCTAAACAACCTTATTCATATGATAGTGTTAATGCTATTGATGTTCTCGATGAGGCTTGTGAAGAACACTTTAATGATGCTTGCAAAAGTAATCTTTCTTCTCTACCCAATGTTGAGACCGTTGCCTCAATTGCTCCGTCATTGACTCCATTTGGAGAAAGTGACTTTCTTTTGGATGATTTTGAAGCTAGCTTGGGTCCACTTGCTCTTAAATATGATGATTCTCCCACCGATTGGGAAGAAGACATTCGTACAATTGAGAAACTTCTCAATGAAGACCCTTTCTCTCCTCCTTCTCCTAAAGAGGTGACTAATGATGATCCATCGTTAGTTACACCATCTATTAAGGATCCTCCCACTCTTGAGCTTAAGGACTTACCTCCTCATCTCGAGTATGTTTTCTTAGAAGGCATTGATCAACTTCCCGTTATCATTGCTAAGGACTTAAAAGCCGTTGAGAAAACTCGTCTCATTGAAGTTCTCAAGAAACATAAAAGAGCTATCGCTTGGAAAATCTCCGATATTCGCGGAATTGATCCTCACTTTTGCACACATAAAATTCTCATGGAGGACGACTTTAAGCCCACAATTCAAAGCCAACGGAGGGTGAATCCTAAAATCCATGACGTTATCAAAAAAGAGGTTATCAAACTTCTTGATGCGGGCATGATTTACCCTATCTCGGATTCACCATGGGTTAGTCCAGTCCATTGTGTGCCTAAGAAAGGCGGAATCACCGTTGTTCCCAATCAAAACAACGAGTTGATTCCTACACGTCTCGTTACTGGGTGGAGAGTTTGTATAGACTATCGCAAACTCAATGATGCCACGAGAAAGGATCATTTTCCTCTTCCTTTTATGGACCAAATGCTTGAACGTTTAGCGGGTATTGAATATTATTGCTTTCTAGATGGTTTCTCGGGTTATTTCCAAATACCCATCGATCCCCAAGATCAAGAGAAGACAACATTCACCTGTCCATATGGCACATTTGCTTATAAACGAATGCCTTTTGGCTTATGCAATGCCCCCGGGACTTTCCAAAGGTGCATGTTGGCTATTTTCCATGACATGGTTGAGCAAACCATGGAAGTCTTCATGGATGATTTCTCGGTCTTTGGGGATTCATTCTCTTCTTGCATTGCCAATTTAGAACGTATGCTTAAACGGTGCGAAGACACTCGCCTTGTTCTCAATTGGGAAAAATGCCATTTTATGGTAAAAGAAGGCATTGTGCTAGGACATAAAATCTCAAAAGCCGGTCTTGAAGTGGACCATGCTAAAGTGGATGTCATAGCCAAATTACCCCCACCTTCAACCGTGAAGGGCGTGAGAAGTTTTCTTGGTCATGCGGGCTTCTATCGTCGATTTATCCAAGACTTTTCTAAAATCGCTCGCCCGATGACCCACCTCTTGGAAAAAGATACTCCTTTTATCTTTTCCAAAGAGTGTATTGAATCATTCAACCTTCTTAAGGATAAGCTAACTAAGGCACCGGTCTTAGTCACCCCTAATTGGGAGCTACCTTTCGAGTTGATGTGTGATGCTAGCGATTTTGCCATTGGAGCGGTTTTGGGCCAAAGAGTGAATAAACACTTCCAACCAATCCATTATGCTAGCAAGACAATGACGGGGGCTCAATTGCATTACACGACAACCGAAAAAGAGCTTTTAGCTGTTGTCTATGCTTTTGAAAAATTTTGCCCCTATCTTGTTTTATCCACCACCATTGTATACACGGACCATTCCGCGTTGAAGTACTTGATGACTAAGCACGACTCTAAGCCAAGACTTCTTCGTTGGGTTTTACTCCTTCAAGAATTTAATATTGAAATTCGTGACAAGAAGGGTGCCGAAAACCTAGCCGCGGATCATGTAAGTAGACTTGAGGATCCATATCAAGGGGATCATCCGAACAAAGAGATCAAGGACTCTTTTCCCCTTGAGACCTTAATGTCTATCAATTCCAATCTTGATGACACCCCGTGGTTTGCCGACATTGCAAACTACTTAGCGGGTGGTGTTTCATCAAAGGGTTAACATCCCAACAAAAGAAAAAGTTCTTAAACGATGTTAAGACTTACTTTTGGGATGACCCTTTTCTCTTCAAACAATGCGCTGATTTGATTATTCGACGATGTGTTGACGGACCGGCAACTTTAGACATTCTCGAGGCTTGCCACAAAGGACCCACCGGTGGTCACTTTGGTTCCAACTATACCGCGAAGAAAGTGTTTGACTCTGGATTTTATTGGCCCACCATTTATCGTGACGCTCACGAGATGGTTAAGCATTGTGATGCTTGCCAACGCCAAGGCAAGATCACACATAAAGATGAGATGCCTCAAAATTTCATACAAGAATGTGAAATATTTGATGTATAGGGCATCGACTTTATGGGGCCATTTCCATCATCTAAAGGGAACAAGTACATCCTCGTAGCCGTTGACTACGTTTCTAAATGGGTTGAAGCCAAGGCTCTCCCTACGAACGATGCGAGGGTGGTTGTGAACTTTTTTAAGCAATTATTTGCTCGATTCGGTGTTCCTCGTGCTATCATCAGTGACAGCGGGACTCATTTTTGCAATGATCAATTTGCTAGAGTCATGGCTAAGTACGGTGTCAATCACCGTCTTTCCACCGCTTATCATCCCCATACTAATGGGCAAGTCGAGACATCCAACCGTGGATTGAAGCGAATTTTGGAACGTACTGTGGGAGAGTGATAGGTGTGTAAACACCCATCCTTTTACCATTTAATTACAATAATAACCAGGCCAAAACGTATATTTTATGTCGTAAATATCAGAATTATGCGTGGTTTGTGTTTTTGTTGTGATTTAGGACGAAAATGTGAAAAGGGGAGAAAAGACGGGCATTCACGGGCTTTTATCGAAGAAAAAGACAAAAGACGAAGTCAAGAAATCAAGAGTGCAAAAAGAACGGAAGTCCAAGACTAATTCTGAAGATTTATCGAAGAAAAAGTCAAAAGACGGAAGTTTACTAAAAGCCGAAGAACTCAAGTCTAATTTATTGAAGATTACAAGACGAGTTTATTAATCCCGAGACAAAAGTCGAAGAATTAAGAAGATTAAGGACTAAAGGATAATTAGAGAAAGAAGAAACAGGGAGGAAGCTTCCACTAAGCACCTCCCTAATCCACTATAAATAGATCCATTTCATTTCATTTGTAGTGTTGGCTAGTTTGATAAACTATGCTCTTCCACCTTTTTAATTAATTGCTTCTTAAATTCATGTCAATTTCCTTAATTGTCTTGCACCTTTAAATTCCTTTAAATTCAAGTAAGTTTACTTTTAATTATTGTTAATCTTTACTTTCATTGTTAATCTCTCATCTTCCTTTCTTGATTAATCTTAATCTTAATCTTTATGTTTATGTTCTTTTATTTTTATGGTTTTCAATCAAGTGGGTTTTGATTGATTTGGTTATGATTGTTAGTTTTATTGATTTGGATTGTTTGGTTATTGTTATTAGATCATTTGTGGTTGTTTTGGTTTAATCTTTTGGTTAATCTTGATTGATTTTGTTTAGATTCGTGTTCTTTTTAATTCCCTGTTCTTCGCTACTGTTTATGTGCCCAGATTCTGGATCAAAGCCATTTGTTCCGAACCAAGTGTTTCAGCAGTTATTTCGAGTCAAGGTAAGTATTCTGGATCAAGCAATTCATTCGGAACATTCCGAATCAAGTGTCTTTATCCGGAATAATCAATATTCCGGATGAAGCATAAACATTCCGAATCAATCTTTCTTGTTTTTTATTCCGAATGAGCAATTTTCACTTTTTATTCCGAATGAAGGTTTTAGCTTAATTATTCCGGATGAGTCTAACATTCCGAATGAGCTAGTTTTATTTCGGATGAACCAACATTCCGGATCAAGCAATATATTCCGGACGAAGCATTTATTCCGAATGAATGATTATTCCGGATGAACCCTTTATTCCGGATGAACAATTATTCCGAATGAAGGGGGATATTCTGGATCAAGCAAATATTCCGGATGAATGACTTATTCCGGATGAAGCTGTTTTATTCCGAATGAGGGATTTATTCCGGATGAACTTGTTTATTCTGAATGAAGGATTTATTCCGAATGAGTGTTATCAGTTTTTTTTTTGTGATTTTATGTTTTTAAGTTTTAAACTTTATTTTTCCCGCCTTTTTACTTAGTCGCACTTTTAATTTACTTGCATTTAATTTTAGTTTGCCTTATTTAATTTTAAGTTTGCCTTTTTATTTCTCGTCACGTTTTTAATTTCTCGTCATTAATTTCTCGTCAAGTTTTTATCTTTCAGTATTTCTTTTTATCGTCTTTATTTTATTTTTATTGTTACAAGTCTTTATTTTTAATTAGTGTAGACAACGACAATCACTCTATTTCTTTTCCACCAAGAACAACTGAGTCACACGAACCGGAAGTCAATTCGAGAAGATACCGAGAAACGAACTTTCAACCTAGAAGAATCTTAGTTATTAAAATGGCGCCGTTGCCGGCTCTTTTCGTGAAGATTAACGGTTTTTTGTGAGAGATGCGTTGGCTTTTGGGATCCGTTCACTCGTGAACGTTATTTTTCGTGTCAAAATTTTTTCAAAAATCCCAAAAACATTTTAAAAATCATAAAAAGCATTTCTTTTTCAAAGTTTTGCACCAAAAATATTCTTCTTGCTTATCTATTTTTCTTTATGGATTCTTATGTCCATTGCGTTGGGTGTGGGAGACGGTTATACGGGAACGACTCATGTCAATGGTGTACATGTGAGCGGTGCGGAAACGATATCGACAACACACAATTCGGATTTTGTCCATGGTGCAACTCGACTAATTCGTCCTTTTCTAATCCACCTCCTGTTCCTCCGTGCATCTATTGTGGAAGCGATTCTCATTGGCATGTTTCGTGTCCGGTTCGATACCCGTATGGTCACGAGCAAGAACCGGGTTACAATTATGACAATGGTAATAGCTATCCACATGACGCACCTAGTTTCTTTCCATACCCGTGGTGCTATATTTGTGGGGGCCCTCACGATGCTTCTTCTTGTGATCCGTCGAAGGTCTTTGAGAAAGTTCCATGCTATCATCCCAGTGTGTATAACTTTGAGCCCCCACATCACACCGTCAATCATCAACCCTCTCAACAAATTAGTCTTGACCAACAACTCACTTCTTTGAACCATGTTCTAGAAAGTTTAGCTCAAATCTGAGCTGACTTGCATCAGGAAAGGCAACCTTTGCTTGATGTGGACGAAACCTTGAAAACCACCAACACCTTTTTGAGCCAATTTGGTCGTTTTCCCTTCTTTTCTACACCAAAATGTTTAGTTATAGTGTGGGATAGAATTGGTTTAATTGAACATACTCGGGGAGATGAACAACAAAAATTGCTTCATGAGCTTCTTAAAGATGTGGAGGTTATCAAGGAGGAGTTAGCCGACTATGTCACTCCTAATTGGAATGGTCTCGTCTATTATGATGATGACGACGATGATGATGTCTACGCTCTCGACCCATCTACTGAAGTTGCTGCTCCTACTCTCGATATTCCTAATGCGTCTAAGGATGATGATTCATTGAGTGAGATTAGTGATTTTGGCCTCGATAAATTATTTGATGATGAGGTTTGTGACATGCCTACTGCTATGGAGTCTGAGGACGACGTTGCTCTTACGGAAGAGGTCGATCCTAACGATGACGATTTTTCTCCTCGCTATGAGAATTTCACTTTTGAAATTTCTCAATCTCCACCGGGAGATGCGGGCGATGACGATTTATTCTCTCCGGCTTACGAGAAGTTCACCGATGAACTTGCTCTTGAAGATGAGGTGGAAGACGTGATTCTCTGCGATAGATTACGGAAAGTGCATCTTCTTATTGCTCAAATCGAAGAGTTGACTTCTCCTCCTCTTTCCGAGTCTTTACCTCCATATATTCCTCCCGTTGAAGATAATGACACATTGCTGGAAGAAATCGACATTCACTCAATACCTCCGGGTATTGATGATGATGACACGGAGGGGGATATTATTGTTGATAATTTGCTATAGGAAGGTATTGTCCCAAGTCCCCCTCCCGAGCACCTTTCACCCTCCCCTTTAGCCACTATTACGGAGGATGAGTGCTTTGACCCAGGAGGTGACATTCACTATTTCATGATTGATAACATTACGGAGTTGCCGAGTGCTCAGCATCCATTGTCTTTGGGGGATGACAATGTGCTTACTTTACCCACCCCACCTCCCGTGGATCTTGATTTCACATACTTTTCGTATGTTGAAAGAACCTTTCCCCCATTTAAGACTTATCCCCCCGCCTCTCCTTTGTTGATGTACTCCGGGAACGAGGACAAGGTCTTTGATCCCGGTATTACATTCGAGGCTTCCCCATGGACCATTTAATTCGGGGACGAGTCAGGCTCGTGACTCGGTTAATCTAAACAAGCGCTCTTCGGGAGGCAACCCGATTATCTATCTTTCTCTGTTTGCAGCATAAGTGTAGGGGGAGCCCCGTTGGTGTTTCTTGCTTTCTTTCTTATCATGTGCATGGATTAGAGCTTCAAAGACACACTCTTGATGACTTTTGACGACCCGTGATTCCGAGTTTCCTTCTTCCCGGTTCTATCCTAAACTCTTTTCGATTCACTATTTTATATTTTCTCAATATTAAAATAGGAATCTCTTTAGTTGTCTCTTCCTTAGAGAGATTTAAACAACGTGCACAATGTCCTAAGTGTAGGGGAGTTTACTCCCACATGCTTAAACATTGAGGACAATGTTTATATTAAGTGTAGGGGGGACTTCTATCGAAGTTAAGTGGTCTTTTCCTTGTATTTGCCCTCATTTTAACCGGAAAATCAATTTTTCGACATTTTTCAAAATTTTTGATCTATTATGGCCTTTACCTTTGTATAGTTATTTTCTTTCTTTGCTAGAATAAATTTTTAATAAAGTGGTTTTAATTTTCAAACGTTGTGAATCTTTTGACTCAACCCGAGTTTACTTATCTAAGTTTACTCTAGCTAGTATCCTTAACGTGTTTAAGTCAAGTTTTGCTAGGCTTTTATATAGGGAACTTTAAAACGCGAAAGTCTTAACTCTCGCGGGTTAAGAACAAGAACTTTTCGCAAGTTCCTATAATTGATCCTAGAGAGTTGTTTATCAAGGGAACTTTAAAATGCGATTTTTAAACTTGAAAAAGTCTAAGAGTTTGCAAGATCCTATAGATGACTCGAAAACCGAAAACTTTGATTTAATAGGCTAAGCATCCACGAGTCTCATTCCTTGAGATTTTAAATTGTGGAGAACGAGAGATGATAGAGTCAATTATAAGTTTGGTATTCTTTCGTGAATTTATGTGAGTTAATTATAAGCCTATTCTCCCATCGCTTGCTAATAAATTTATCTACAATAAATAAGGTTGTACGATTTGAAAAGTTACTTAGCTTCTAGCCCAAGATCGTTTAAAAGTTGCTCGGTAGATTAGAGTTCATAGCCAAGGCATAACTTATTGAAGCGGGATGCGAAGATTGGTGAGTCCGAAAAGGCCCTAACAAGGCATGAGGGCTACATTTTTGTTGCTAAAGATCCAAAAGTGATGTGAAGAATCATTTATCGAAAATCAATACGAAGGATTGAGACACACGACGAAAAGCAGGAACTCCCCAAAAGATCATGGAGAAGTCTATCCGAAAAGACCCTAGCAAGGTATGAGGATAAATAGATCAAAGTCCTAAAAGGAGGCGGATCGTTGTATATTAAAGTCCAAAATAAAGATTGGAGAAAAATGAAGAAGTCGTGATCCAAAGATGAAGAATCTCTCAAAACTTCAAGTGAAGAAATTCCTATTATGAAGAGAATACCATTATTTCATGAACATCTCTCAAGATTTGAAGTATGAAGTCGCTGCCAAATATCGGTCTGAGAAAGGTCTCAAATCGCGAAGCGAGTTATGCCAAGATATGAACTTTATGAGGTCCCGAGAAGCAGTTTTAAAAGATTTTGTCCTTTAGCTAACTATTGATGTAACACCCCACTTGGATAAGTGGACCGTTACGTGTATTTATGGCGTGTCATCAAAGCATAAGGTAAATGTCCTAAAACATTAACTGACCATAACGGAAATACCGGAATCAAACATCGGTAATCCAACCTAAGCTCAAAACATGAAAAATAAAATACTGAAGGAAAGGACTGAACAATGTCCAAATAAGCAGAATAATGTAAGAAGTGCATAAAGTAAAAGTCCGGATACGGCTGAGCATAACGCTCAGTGAACGGATATAAAGCATGATAAGGAATTACTGAAATGAAACAGATGATAAAATACTGGAGTTGTAAGATTGATAAGTAAAGTTGCAGCGGAAAATCTGTCTATAATCTGTAAAGTCTGATTTATAAATAATAAAGTTGAACTGTTATCTGTTAAATCTGGAAACATACATTTACTGTATTTTAATTGCCAGAGCTTATATAGGTCATGTTCTGTAACAACGGTGCATGAATAACCAGAGGGGTGACCTCTAAATAACTGTAGAGGGGTGACCTCTAAATACTGTGCTGGGTGGAGGGATCAGCTCCAATGTGAAGGATGTAGAGCACACACCACATTCACCCTGATAACTTGTATACCACCGTAAGGGTCTTCCTCGACCCCTTTCATTTCATGCTATGCAATCATAAGGATATTGATAGTAGCCTACATCTCCTGCAATTCTTTGATATAGAATCTTTCCGATTTACTGCCATCAATTCTACTCGGTAACAACACGATGGGGTAAGTAAGAGGAATGAAATAGCTTGACTGTAAAGGAGATGAAATCACCTCCTAGGAAGAAACCACAGCTGACATCTATCTATAGCAAGATATCAGCACTCATTCAGCTATCAGGGCTTTAGTCAAGAAGATAATATCATAATAAATGAGATACTTGAATCCGGAAGAACGGACTAGTTCAATGAAATAGATAGACCGAAAAGTCGCGGGGTAGAAGAACGGTCAACTCATCAGGCTCATGATCTGAAGATTGCAGGTTCGAATCCTGTCCCCGCCTATTAGATCCATGTCGACTCTAAGCAATATAGTACCTTAGGAAGTTGACGACTAGAAAAAACTATAAGCCTAGGATGCATCCATACGCCCCACTAAACATACATATAAAAATGGCCAAACTGAACATGAGTGGGACGATGCAGGATATCACTCTCCTGCATGTGAGTCATGACACCGGTGCCTCTAGTGTCGTGGTTACGGTACCTCTGTAACTAGTATATAAACTGGTCATGCTTGTATATAGTGCTCAGGCAATTTATTTAGTTATTAACATGATTACTGATAAGCTTAAACATATACTGGGGAAAACATTTGGCTGAAGACGGGGAATCCTAATCATGCATAAAAAGGAAGTCCTTACTGAAAGGACGGAAAATCCGTACAGCTAATCGAATAACGAAAGAGACAATAAATAGTTGAGAGATAAGAATATCCGTACCTTAACGATTATGACGCTTATTCAACATTTAATTAATTTCTCCGCCATTCATCTATATGAATTAGTAAAACGTATCTTTATTAGCTAGTGAACATTTTTTTAGTCATTAGCTTAATTAGTATCCTATGCATTACTAGTTTGTTTATCTTAGTACATATCTCTCAAATGAGAGTTTATGACACGTGAATAATAAAATCATGTCATTACAAACCATAGGCGCATGAACCTACTTGAAAAATGCTCATATATTATATGCGAAATATTTACTAGATGTGAAAGCTACATGACATAAAATAGATTAGAAAGGTGCCTCTCTTTGTTACCCAAAACCAATACTTATTCGTGCCCAGTATAACAAATCGATTCCAGTTCATAAACAAATTATTTACACGATTATGTATAAATCATTTTCGAAACAGATTTATCCTAATATATATTTTAAACAGGAAGTTAGATCTTTTACTAAAATGCACAATGCAAAAGCATACATGTGATTCTTTATTTTACTAGTTCTTTAACAACAATGGACTTAGAATTATCTTAGCTATCTGATGCGTCTCTGAATTCATATATCATTGGTTAGATGTCACTAAATATTCCATGTTGATTTAGCTACTACAACCTGCATATATGGTCATGATTGATATTTACAAAATGAAATAAGCCTTAGTTATTTGAATTTTATTATAAAATCTTAAAGTGACCATTTACATCATCTTCTTCATCCTACTTTTGAATGCATGACTAAGGGGTTTTCTAACGTTAACTTCTATAACCATATAAATGACAATTTGAGACATTAATAGATATATCATATATTAGATGAATCAGACGTGAGATGACTACAAACAAATAGACATAGATGCGTTCAAAAGTACCTTCGAGATAAGACAAATCAAAATCAAGAACCAATACTATCACGAACGCGAATCCGATGATGTCGTCTTTTAAAGCTTGAACCCAAGATAGGAGCGCATTAATCGGTCACGAACCAGAATCGAAATCGAACTTAATATTTGAGGGACGTGCATGGGTAACCCAAGATTGCCGCTCGAAACCTTAATACATATCTAGTTTGTTGATTTATGACTAAGCTTTTTGTGAAAGCAGTGAAAGACGATGCGAGTTGTATATATTCACATCAAGGTGTAACTGATTATCGGGAATGTAGGGATTGGTGGTCATCTTTATTAAGTATTTATTATGCTCCTTAAATTCCCATACAAATTAGTAACTGATTATGGTGAATAAACTTTTAATTTATTTTAGGCGTGATTCGTCATATGTTACGCATCAAAATACATAGCAAACAAAAGGCTGACATATCATGAAGATATAGATTCCAAATATAAATTTGATTTTAGTATTTATTTTGTTTAGCATTTGTGTGTCGTTAACCAGAAGTAACAAAGTGTTGTTATGTTTATTAGTAGCAATTATTCTGACTCAAATGTTCCTTTTTTTTAATTAAATATTAAAAGTTCTAATTTAATGGTATATTTTCATGCGGGTTTTACAATTCTTCCCCTCTAAAAAAAGAAAATTTGTCCTCGAATTAAAGCTAATAAGCTGATGAAATTTTAAAAAACTGAAAGAACACGTAAGTTGCAAAGACATGTAAGCTGAAAGGATGATTCGTCCTTGAATTAAAACATAATGTTGCTGAAAGGGTATAAACATGACATGACTGAAGTGAACATGAACCGTGACATGGCTGAGGAGGGCATGGAACGTAACATGACTGAAGAACTTAATTGGATTTATTAAAGGAAAGGAATGAGAGGTCCGTATGGACTCCTCTGTTTCGAGTGGCTTCCCGCTTGAAATGATTCCTTAAAGGTCTAAGCATAATGAAGATCTTGGTCCTGATGACCCTGTCCTGATGATGCTGAATAGTTTCTGGTTCCATACTTAAGATGGATTTTCTTAATCTGATAGAATGAATAAGCTATAGCATGAAGGATACATGAAACGGTACGTATAAATATCTTGAAAGATAACATTTCTATATCTGAGCAAGCTGCTGAAAATATGTAGGGACAAACTACGTGAACAATTTCGAACGTGCTACGTGAGCAATTGTGAACGTGGTTCACGATTATATGACGAACACTGGGCAAGGAGTATATTGTGAACGTGATACATGAAACATACTGTGAGCGTGATATTAGGACATTTCATGAACGTATGCTGACTAAGAAGGGAATGCCAATGATACAGCCTGAGATGTGAAACGTCTACCTGGTTATGGAAAAGTTGTGCTAAACTTGAGTCTGGTTTCTCAAGCTTTCTGTAACCGTATTCGGTAATAACTGCGAAACGTGTATCATGAAATGACACACGAACTTGAATGTGAACAATGTTATGAACGCTAACGAGAGCTTAAATCATGAGATAGCACAAACATGAACTGAAACATCGTCATACTGCGAATGAGACGTAAGCGTGAAAGTGAAAATAAACGTGAACGTGAATGTGAACGTACACGTGATCGTAAACATGAACATGAGCACGATTTGCGAACTCTAATTTCCATCTGACAAGATTGTTGATGAAATACCTTGGAAACATACTATCTATTGCTGAAGATCCTGCAGATTTATTACTACGTAACAATTTCGGATAAAAGAAGACGTGTAGGCTGGGTTAACTGGTTAACAATGACTTAGATAGTATCATGCTTCGTCTGAGTCTGTGATAACTGACAATAACCTCCATGGAATCTTATCTCATTTCTGTTCATAAATTCCTATTGGTTGTAATAGCATGTCGGTGTTCTATCTTGAACCTGAGGTACGTCGGGCATCCAGATATGAACATAGTTGCATCAATTGTGTTATACTGCTTCCATCAAAATTTTGCCTAGGACTATGGTACATTCTGGTGGAATCTGAGTAAATAGTCATGAAAGAACTATGAGTCTCGGTAATTTAGATCTCTCCTAGAGTAGGATCTTATGGAATACAAAATTTTAGTGTATGCCATCTCCTTTATGTGTAAGCTTAGTCATGGAAAGTTAGTCGTGAGAACTGTCAGAAATTTATGTGGTAGCAGTCAACTGAGTTCTAGAAAATTTCGTACGTTAGTCGCAGACGTCGGTATTGACCATCTGAGGGTAGTCTTCACCTTCGCAGAATTTCTGAATTGTCTTCCTGCTGAAAAAATGTGGCCCAGAAATGCCACCTTGTTCATCTGGAACTCACATCTGGAAAGCTGCGTATAAAATTTTCTCCTATTAGAGAATCTGCAGGGTCGTGAAGAGATGATTCTCATGTTCTTCTTTAGAATTTAGGAGATCAAGATGTTATCAAAGAACATACTGACGATTTTGTTTGTGAAGTCATAAAAAAAATTCATTCAGAATTTTCATATTATAGCTGGGGCATTAGGGAGCTCAGACGTATAGGTCAAAATTTTTATAGAGACCATAGCGTGTTCAACAGCAATCTGAAAAACACCATGTTCTTCTTTCACCACTATTGCTGGCATGGTCGCGAATTGTTCTGGATAATATTTATGTCATCGTAGCAGGTCAGGTAACCTTCTATTCGGAGAATGAGTATCGTTTATGAATGGCGATCTTGTAAATTTTCGGTGATCGATATATGGTCTAATGTCACCGGCCTTCTTTCTGATAGACAGAAACGGTACACTTCCTGGTGGTGCGCTAGGGCGAATAAAGCCTCGTTCCGGTAACTTTTGCAACAGTTGCTGCAACTCTTTTAACTTAGTTGAAGCCATGGAATAAAGAGTTCTGAAAATAGGATCTGTCCTTGAGACAAGCTCGGTGTTAAACTCTATCTCGTGGTTAGGAAGGAATTTCTTGAAAACTTTCTGAAATTACACCAGGGAAACTCTAGCAAAATCTGCTAATCATGAATTTAAGGAATTTCTGAAGTGAATTTATAACTGGTAGGTAAAAAGTCTTCGTAGTTGTGGAATGATAAGCCACGTGCTTGTAAGGCAGAAATAATTTATACTGATTTTTTCTGGCAGAAAGTATAATAATATATTTGGAATTTAGTAAGACGGGTCTCGTCGTTAACTGAAAGGAAAAACCATAATAAGTATGGGTGATACTGTGGAGTCCTTTCGGCTGGGAGGTAGGTAAGTACCTGATTTACATAAAGCTGACATAAGAATACGTGGAGTAACGTGGCGACTTCCACTGAGTAGGTTCGTCCGTAACCTCACAGAATGAATACTACGTGTTTAATCTGATTAATACTCAAGTGGTGGTGACTGAATTTTAATGATCTGATTCATGTGTGGCATAATAGAATGGGTATACCCCTTTTTGAAAGGTACCCTGAATTACTGAGGGCCTGGTTTAGAAACATACTAGAGTTATGAGTTCTGACTCGTATTTTGAGAAAAGATTCGTATGACGTTTACCATGACTGGTGTCCTGATATGTGTCTTCCGAAATGATACCTGAAACCTATGCCTCGACTGATGTCTTGACATGTATTTTAGTGTATGAATCTGAATAAGGTTAAAAAAATTGGTATCTGCTAGGGTTAGCGGACCGGTTAGACTGCTGACCTCTGTATTTCTGGTCACGTTCATACCGGAGTTCCGATGGTTATTGACTGATTAATTATAAGCACGATGGTTGTCACTACTGCTTTGTCTGTCAATTAATGACGGTTATTAACATGACTGTGATTCATGTAACTATTCTGCTGAGTGGTCGACTGGGTTCCGGTTCCCACTCTTCTGAATGAAAGGTTAGTTGAGTGAAGTGTGACATCTAGCTGAGAAGGTAAAAGCATGAAATGGAATGGTAGTGTCCGATGGTTGAAATTTATTCTTGTTAGAAATTTCAAATTTATAGTTTTCGTCCTTTTTCTGCAGAGTCTTCATAGTATAAGCAGCATAAACATCATTAGAAATCTCCAAAGTATCAACAGCATCAGCATTTGTGAGGTCTTCCAAGTGTTAGCGGCATCAGCATCTGGCAAAATCTTCAACTCACGAGCAGCATCAGCATCTGGTAGAATATCGACAAGCGAAAATGCCTGAGGTGATTAAGGATCGATTAACGGTACACATGGTGTAAGGTGCATGGGGTACACCTGAAATACTGTACGTGAAGTAGACGATGAATACTACTCATGTGGTACCACTGAAGGTTTGCTGATATGATCGACACTGGCGTAAACCGTCTGACACGGTCAACGGAAGATAATTTAATTTAACTGGTTAGCAACTAAACCGAAACAGTTAACATGACAGGCTAAAAATTTCTGCGTAGACTTAATGCTGGTTGTATAGAGGCTGAAAAGTATGATTAAACGGAGTTTTATCAATGTTCAGTATAATGACATGATTGATAAGGACAAGAACATGATTTATCATGAAATAGGATTTTACTGTAATTCTTCTGTATCTTAGCATGAAAACATCATCACCTTGCTGAAAACGTAATCCTCATAAAGAGACATGAACTTAATAAGCATGAAAACGACATCCACTTGAGAGTACAAACTTGACTGATACAAAGAACATAGAAAGATAATCGACTGAAGTTTAACATCAACTGGTGTGGATGGCTATGGTTCACTTCACATAATTCAAGGAACAAAACATGTGACTAAGTATGGGCAATTCTGGTTTCGATTCATACTTCAAAATTTTCTAAGAACTGTCATGTATAGAATTTACAATCTGTGACTAAATATGAATGGTTGTAGTCCAATCCATACTTGTCAAAACTTGAAATGTCATGATATGACAAAGATGAATAACTATGGATCGGTTCACAAAACAATAATTGAGTGAAAAGCACATGCGACTAAATATGGCCAGTCCTGTACCAACCTTTTTCTTAGTAAAAAACTTTAAGAAAATTGACTGATAAACGAAGAAAAATGACTGATAATTGCATGAGAAACATGAAAGGTAACAACGCCAAAATCTGGGAAGTTCCTGGTGACTACCCACTAGTCACAGGTCAAGTTTTAGAGCCTACAGGTTGAACCAGGCTCTGATACCATAATTGTAACACCCCACTTGGATAAGTGGACCGTTACGTGTATTTATGGCGTGTCATCAAAGCATAAGGTAAATGTCCTAAAACATTAACTGACCATAACGGAAATACTGGAATCAAACATCGGTAATCCAACCTAAGCACAAAACATGAAAAATAAAATACTGAAGGAAAGGACTAAACAATGTCTAAATAAGCAGAATAATGTAAGAAGTGCATAAAGTAAAAGTCCGGATAGCTTCCATTCAATGCACACACTCAGAGCGTCCTGGTGTACCTGCCGTTAGAACATGAAAGAACTACGACTGAGCATAACGCTCAGTGAACGGATATAAAGCATGATAAGGAATTACTGAAATGAAACAGATCATAAAATACTGGAGTTGTAAGATTGATAAGTAAAGTTGCAGCAGAAAATCTGAGTATAATCTATAAAGTCTGATTTATAAATAATAAAGCTGAACTGTTATCTGTTAAATCTAGAAACATACATTTACTGTATTTTAATTTCCAGAGCTTATATAGGTCATGTTCTGTAACAACGGTGCATGAATAACTGGAGGGGTGACCTCTAAATAACTGTAGAGGGGTGACCTCTAAATACTGTGCTGGGTGGAGGGATCAGCTCCAATGTGAAGGATGTAGAGCACACACCACATTCACCCTGATAACTTATAAACTGATAAGCCTAGGATGCATCCATACGCCCCACTAAACATACATATAAAAATGGCCAAACTGAACATGAGTGGGACGATGCAGGATATCACTCTCCTGCATGTGAGTCACGACACCAGTGCCTCTAGTGTCGTGGTTACGGTACCTCCGTAACTAGTACATAAACTGGTCATGCTTGTATATAATGCTCAGGCAATTTATTTAGTTATTAACATGATTACTGATAAGCTTAAACATATACTGGGGAAAACATTTGGCTGAAGACGGGGAATCCTAATCATGCATATAAAGGAAGTCCTTACTGAAAGGACGGAAAATCCGTACAGCCAATCGAATAACGAAAGAGACAATAAATAGTTGAGAGATAAGAATACCCGTACCTTAACGATTATGACGCTTATTCAACATTTAATTAATTTCTCCGCCATTCATCTATATGAATTAGTAAAACGTATCTTTATTAGCTAGTGAACATTTTTTTAGTCATTAGCTTAATAAGTATCCTATGCATTACTAGTTTGTTTATCTTAATACATATCTCTCAAATGAGAGTTTATGACACGTGAATAATAAAATCATGTCATTACAAACCAATAGGCGCATGAACCTACTTGAAAAATGCTCATATATTATATGCGAAATATTTACTAGATGTGAAAGCTACATGCCATAAAATAGATTAGAAAGGTGCCTCTCTTTGTTACCCAAAACCAATACTTATTCGTGCCCAGTATAACAAATCGATTCCAGTTCATAAACAAATTATTTACACGATTATGTATAAATCATTTTCGAAACAGATTTATCCTAATATATATTTTAAACAGGAAGTTAGATCTTTTACTAAAATGCACAATGCAAAAGCATACATGTGATTCTTTATTTTACTAGTTCTTTAACAACAATGGACTTAGAATTATCTTAGCTATCTGATGCGTCTCTGAATTCATATATCATTGGTTAGATGTCACTAAATATTCCATGTTGATTTAGCTACTACAACCTGCATATATGGTCATGATTGATATTTACAAAATGAAATAAGCCTTAGTTATTTGAATTTTATTATAAAATCTTAAAGTGACCATTTACATCATCTTCTTCATCCTACTTTTGAATGCATGACTAAGGGGTTTTCTAACGTTAACTTCTATAACCATATAAATGACAATTTGAGACATTAATAGATATATCATATATTAGATGAATCAGACGTGAGATGACTACAAACAAATAGACATAGATGCGTTCAAAAGTACCTTCGAGATAAGACAAATCAAAATCAAGAACCAATACTATCACGAACGCGAATCCGATGATGTCGTCTTTTAAAGCTTGAACCCAAGATAGGAGCGCATTAATCGGTCACGAACCAGAATCGAAATCGAACTTAATATTTGAGGGACGTGCATGGGTAACCTAAGATTGCCGCTCGAAACCTTAATACATATCTAGTTTGTTGATTTATGACTAAGCTTTTTGTGAAAGCAGTGAAAGGCGATGCGAGTTGTATATATTCACATCAAGGTGTAACTGATTATCGGGAATGTAGGGATTGGTGGTCATCTTTATTAAGTATTTATTATGCTCCTTAAATTCCCATACAAATTAGTAACTGATTATGGTGAATAAACTTTTAATTTATTTTAGGCGTGATTCGTCATATGTTACGCATCAAAATACATAGCAAACAAAAGGCTGACATATCATGAAGATATAGATTCCAAATATAAATTTGATTTTAGTATTTATTTTGTTTAGCATTTGTGTGTCGTTAACCAGAAGTAACAAAGTGTTGTTATGTTTCTAAGTAGCAATTATTCCGACTCAAATGTTCCTTTTTTTATTTAAATATTAAAAGTTCTAATTTAATGGTTTATTTTCATGCGGGTTTTACAATTGATTAAATCGTCCCACTTTATTTTCAGCCTATATAACTATCAAAATAAGTCAACAATGCATCCTCGTGATCATTCAAGACAATAATAAAATATAATAGATACACCTAGGAATAAGGAAGTCTAAGTGAATAATTGGCTCACATGAGTTCATGTTAGTTTGCTAACTTATAATAACAATGATCTCGTTTTTAAGCTTGGTTTAGAGAAAGTGAAAACTTGAGGATGATGATCATTCATGACATTTTCAAAACCACAAGGTATGTTTTTGATTTCTTTACTTGTTTCGTAATTTTCTATCTCTTTAATAAAGGCCAAGATGGACTGATTATGATGAAAAGTGTAATCGTGCTTTGTAACTAATGCATTGCATGAGGACATTGCAATGGTCAAGTGTAAGGGATTTGATAGGTGTGTAAACACCCATCCTTTTACCACTTAATTACAATAATAATCAGGCCAAAACGTGTATTTTATGTCGTAAATGTCGGAATTATGCGTGGTTTGTGTTTTTGTTGTGATTTAGGACGAAAATGTGAAAATGGGAGAAAACACGGGCATTCACGGGCTTTTATCGAAGAAAAATACAAAAGACGAAGTCAAGAAATCAAGAGTGCAAAAAGAACGGAAGTCCAAGACCAATTCTGAATATTTATCGAAGAAAAAGTCAAAAGACGGAAGTTTACTAAAAGCCGAAGAACTCAAGTCTAATTTATTGAAGATTACAAGACGAGTTTATTAATCCCGAGACAAAAGTCTAAGAATTAAGAAGATTAAGGACTAAAGGATAATTAGAGAAAGAAGAAAGAGGGAGGAAGCTTCCACTAAGCACCTCCCTAATCCACTATAAATAAATCCATTTCATTTCATTTGTAGTGTTGGCTAGTTTGATAAACTATGCTCTTCCACCTTTTTAATTAATTGCTTCTTAAATTCATGTTAATTTCCTTAATTGTCTTGCACCTTTAAATTCCTTTAAATTCAAGTAAGTTTACTTTTAATTGTTGTTAATCTTTACTTTCATTGTTAAATTCTCATCTTCCTTTCTTGATTAATCTTAATCTTAATCTTTATGTTTATGTTCTTTTATTTTTATGGTTTTCAATCAAGTGGGTTTTGATTGATTTGGTTATAATTGTTAGTTTTATTGATTTGGATCGTTTGGTTATTGTTATTAGATCATTTGTGGTTGTTTTGGTTTAATCTTTTGGTTAATCTTGATTGATTTTGTTTGGATTCGTGTTCTTTTTAATTCCATGTTCTTCGCTATTGTTTATGTGCCCAGATTCCGGATCAAAGCCATTTGTTCCGAACCAAGTGTTTCAGCAGTTATTTCGAGTCAAGGTAAATATTCCGGATCAAGCAATTCATTCGGAACATTCCGAATCAAGTGTCTTTATCCGGAATAATCAACATTCCGATCATTTGTGGTTGTTTTGGTTTAATCTTTTGGTTAATCTTGATTGATTTTGTTTGGATTCGTGTTCTTTTTAATTCCATGTTCTTCGCTATTGTTTATGTGCCCAGATTCCGGATCAAAGCCATTTGTTCCGAACCAAGTGTTTCAGCAGTTATTTCGAGTCAAGGTAAATATTCCGGATCAAGCAATTCATTCGGAACATTCCGAATCAAGTGTCTTTATCCGGAATAATCAATATTCCGGATGAAGCATAAACATTCCGAATCAATCTTTCTTGTTTTTTATTCCGAATGAGCAATTTTCACTTTTATTCCGAATGAAGGTTTTAGCTTAATTATTCCGGATGAGTCTAACATTCCGAATGAGCTAGTTTTATTCCGGATGAACCAACATTCCGGATCAAGCAATATATTCCGGACGAAGCATTTATTCCGAATGAGTGATTATTCCGGATGAACCCTTTATTCCAGATGAACAATTATTCCGAATGAAGGGGGCTTTCCGGATCAAGCAAATATTCCGGATGAATGACTTATTCCGGATGAAGCCGTTTTATTCCGAATGAGGGATTTACTCCGGATGAACTTGTTTATTCTGAATGAAGGATTTATTCCGAATGAGTGTTTTTAGTTTTTTTTGTGATTTTATGTTTTTAAGTTTTAAACTTTATTTTTCCTGCCTTTTTACTTAGTCGCATTTTTAATTTACTTGCATTTAATTTTAGTTTGTCTTATTTACTTTTAAGTTTGCCTTTTTATTTCTCGTCACGTTTTTAATTTCTCGTCATTAATTTCCCGTCAAGTTTTTATCTTTCAGTATTTCTTTTTACCGTATTTATTTTATTTTTATTGTTACAAGTCTTTATTTTTAATTAGTGTAGACAACAACAATCACTCTTTTTCTTTTCCACCAAGAACAACTGAGTCACACTTTGAACCGGAAGTCAATTCGAGAAGATACCAAGAAACGAACTTTCAACCTAGAAAAATCTTAGTTATTAGAGAGCATCGTGCCTCATGGGCCGATAAGTTAGATGATGCTTTGTGGGCTTTCCGTACCGCATATAAGACCCCGATTGGTTGCACACCTTATCGTCTTGTGTACGGGAAAGCATGCCACCTCCCTATCGAGCTGGAACATAATGCATACTGGGCCTTGAAGTGGGCTAACTTCGACATCAACAAAGCCGGTGATCTTCGCAAGATTCAACTCAACGAGCTAAATGAACTGAGGAATGAAGCTTACGAGAACTCATTGATCTACAAGGAGAAGACCAAGATCATCCACGATGCTAGAATTAAGAACCGAGAGTTCCACGTTGGTGATCAAGTCTTACTTTTTAACTTTCGGTTGAAGATCTTCTCGGGCAAGTTGAAGAGCCGCTGGTCTGGTCCATTCACCATCGCCAAAGTCTTTCCCTATGGCACCATTGAGCTTTCTCAGCCAAATAGGCCCAATTTTAAGGTGAATGGCCAGCGTTTGAAGTTGTACTTTGGTGAGGACATCTCTCATGAGATGATTCCATCCCTCACCACGTTTCCCATGAACTAGTTTCGGGACCGAGTCAGGCTCGTGACTCGGTTAACAAAAACAAGCGCTCCTCGGGAGGCAACCCGAGTATCTATCCCCCTTTTTTTCGCTTTTCATCCTAAGTGTAGGGGGAGCTATATAGGTTGCTTGTGTTTGTATGGTGATGTGATTACAAGGATAAGTGCACTTTTGGAATCTTTGAAGAACCGTGCTCCCATGTTATCCGCAAACCCGTTCTATCTCTCAACTATCGTGATTCAATTTTCTTCATACTCACATTTGAAATTGATCACTTTAGTTGTCTCCTCCTTAACTTGATTTAACCAACGTGCACAATGTCATAAGTGTAGGGTAGACTTTTCCCACATGCTTAAACATTGAGGACAATGTTTATATTATGTGTAGGGGAGACTTCTATCGAAGTTTTAAGTGGACTTTTCCATTAAAGTGCCATAATTTAACCGGAAAATCATCTTTTTCGACGTTTTTCAAAATGTTTAATCTATTTTGGCCTAGTTGTATAGTTGTATTTTGCTTTGTTATGATTATTTTCTTTCCTTGCTAAAATAAAGTTTAATAAAGTGGTTTTAATTTTCAAAAGTCGTGAATATTTTGACTCAACCCGAGTTTACTTATCTAAGTTTACTCTAGTTAGTATCCTTAACGTGTTTAAGTCAAGTTTTGCTAGGCTTTTATGTCGGGAACTTTAAAACCCGACAGTCTTAACTCTCACGGGTTAAGAACAAGAACTTTTCGCAAGTTCCTATAATTGATCCTAGAGAGTTGTTTATCAAGGGAACTTTAAAACGCGAATTCTAAACTTGAAAAAGTCTAAGAGTTTGCAAGATCCTATAGATGACTCGAAAACCCAAAACTTTGATTTAATTGGCTAAGCATCCACGAGTCTCATTCCTTGAGATTTTAAATTGTGGAGAACGAGAGATGATAGAGTCAATTATAAGTTTGGTATTCTTTCGTGAATTTATGTGAGTTTATTATAAGCCTATTCTCTCATCGCTTGTTAATAAGTTTATCTGCAATAAATAAGGTTGTATGATTTGAAAAGTTACTTAGCTTCTAGCACAAGATCGCTTAAAAGTTGCTCGGTATTAATTAGAGTTCATAGCCAAGGCATAACTTATTGAATCGGGATGCGAAGATTGGCGAGTCCGAAAAGGCCCTAACAAGGCATGAGGGCTACATTTTGTTGCTAAAGATCCAAAAGTGATGTGAAGAATCATTTATCGAAAATCAATATGAAGGATCGAGACACACGACGAAAAGAAAGTACTCCCCAAAAGATCATGGAGAAGTCTATCCGAAAAGACCCTAACAAGGTATGAGGATAAATAGATCCAAGTCCTAAAAGGAGGCGGATCGTTGTATATCAAAGTCCAAAACAAAGATTGGAGAAAAATGAAGAAGTCGTGGTCCAAATATGAAGAATCTCTCAAAAAGTTCAAGTGAAGAAATTCCTATTATGAAGAGAAGACCATAATTTCAAGAACGACTCTCAAAGATATGAAGTATGAAGTCGCTGCCAAATACCGGTCCGAGAAAGGTCTTAAATCGTGAAGCGAGTTATGCCAAGATATGAACTTTATGAGGTCCCGAGAAGCAGTTTTAAAAGATTTTCTCCTTTAGCTAACTATTGATTAAATCGTCCCACTTTGTTTTCAGCTTAAATAACTATCGAAATAAGTCAACAATGCATCCTCATGATCATTCAAGGCAACAATAAAATATAAGAGATACACCTAGGAATAAGGGAGTCTAAGTGAATAATTGGGCCACATGAGTTCGTGTTAGTTTGCTAACTTATAATAACAATGATCTCATTTTTAAGCTTGGTATGAGGAACGTGAAACTTGAGAATGATGAACATTCATAACAACCTAAAACCCAATGTAAGTCTTTGAATACTTTACTTGTTTTGCTCTTTTGGTTTCCTTAGTGTTTAGAATTTAATAAAGGCCAAGGTAGGTTATTTATGATGAGAAATGTAACCTATGCTTTGAAATTAATGCATTGCATGAGGACATTGCAATGGTTAAGTGTAGGGGATTTGATAGGTGTGAAAACATCCATCCTTTTATCACTTATTGTTTGCCAAACAAGACCAAAACGCGTATTTAATGTCATTTGTTTGGAATTATGTGTGGTTTGTGTGTTTGTTGTGTTTTCAGAGCCAACCGGATAAATATTGAAGAAAACATGAGATTGCACGGGTTTTATCGAAGAAAAAGACAAAAAGACGAAGTCTATAGTCCAAGAGAGGCAAAAGATTTGAAGTCAATGGGCCTATTTGATGATTTATCGAAGAAAAGGACCAAAGATGGAAGATTTATATATGTCGAAGAACTCAAGTCTATTAAATTAAGAAATTAAAAGACGAGCTGAATTTATTCGTCGACAAATCCCGAATCGAAGTCGAAAACGTCAACTTTACTGAAAAGACGAGAAGACAAAAAGAAAGGATGAAAGTCCACTCACCAACCAAGCCAAGGCCTATAAATAGACCTTTCCCTTCACAATTTGAAACTAGCTTTTTATTTTCTGTTTTTCTTCTTCTCCTATTTCGTAGGAAAACCAACACCCTTAAGGTGTTTGGTGATTTTTATTTTTCTTTGAATCTATCCATGATCTTGTAAGTTTTAATCTTTCTTTTTGTTTATTTGAATCTTAATCCTTAATACAAGTTTCCATTTAATCTTGTTCTTCATTTTGTTATTGATTCTTAAATTTTAAAGTTTTTATTTGGTTGATTTTGATCTCTAAAAACAAGTGGGGTTTATGTTTTTATTGGTTTAGAATGATTGTTATTGTTAGTTAATCATTAGTGGCTATTTTGGTTTAATCCTTAGATTTATTTTGGTTGATTTTGGTACAAATTCGTTCTTCCTATATTCCCATGTTCTTTGGACTGTTTCATCTCCCCAGATTCCGAATGAACTAATCATTCCGAACCAAGGATTTGAACAAATTATTCCGAACCAAGGCTTGTAGTAAAAACATTCCGAATGAGCATGATTATTCCGAGTCAATATTTATTCCGCATGAAGCCCATATTCCGAACCAAAGAATTATTCTGGATCAAGCATTACATTCCGAATAAGGAAATTATTCCGGATCAAGCATTACATTCCGAATCAAGTTATCTTTCCGAATGAAGCTATTATTTCGAGTCAGTAGATTTTCCGAATGAGCAGATTCCGAATGAAGGTTATTTTTATTCCGCATGAGTTGATTCCGCATGAAGCCCTTTATTCCGAATAAATAGATTTATTCCGGATCAGTGGTTATTTCGAGTCAACCAGTATTCCGAACCAGTGTTTTATTCCACATGAACTTACTTTCCGAATCAACAATTTATTCCGCATGAGCAAACATTCCGAACGAAGCCTTTTTACCAATTATTCCGGATGAGCAAAGTTATTCTGGATGAAGGAGTATTCCGCATGAAGCAAGTTTATTCCGAGTTAGCAGTTATTCCGCATGAGCCATTTATTCCGCATGAACTGATTATACCGGATCAAGCATTTTATTCCGAGTCAACTTATTTTCCAAGTTAAGGTATTTTACTGTTTAACTTTAATTCAAGTTTTATTTTCATTAATTGCTTTTAGCTTAATTTTATTACTTCACGCATTTACCTTTTTAGTAGAAATAGATCAAAAGCTTCCCATTTTAGTTACCAAGAACAATAATTCCACTTTGAACCGTGATCAATTCGAGAAGATACCGAGAACGAAACAACGATAAATACAATTAGGTACGAGCAACACAAAGAAAGATCTTGCAACCACTGTTTTATTAACTAACCAAAAATATGTTATTACTTCCCTTAAAACAGATTCGCCGTATGTTTCCCAGGGTACAACGTCCAAAGCTGTTGTACAGCCGGACTAAACAAACTTGCCTGAAAGATCACGGAAGCCTTGCGTGTTTCTGATCGACAAGCTGCTGGAAAACTGTCTGGTAATGGAGTTAAAAAAAATTGCATTTTTCTGATGTGTTGAATGAATGAAATTCAAGTTTAATTTATAGGCTCTATATGTCTTTGTCACCAAGACAAAATATTTGCTCTTAAATTAAACTAATATGAAAATCTGTTATTACTAACACAGATTCACAAATCTTTAAATACACAAAACAGATTTCTGTAAACTTAATTAATAAGTTTGTATATATTCTTAAATTAGATTACAAAAATCTGGAAGGAAAAATTCGAATTAGCAGCAAAAAATATACCAAATTTGCCCGCACCCAGGCAGATTTCGGAGCTGCATTCGTGTCCGCGGGTCGCGCGCTCATGCACAAGTTCAGTAGCTTCGAACCCGTGTTTGGCCTAGAAATCTCACTTTCTGCACCCTTGCGCGCGTAGGCGCGGGAGTAAAAACCCACAAATGAATATTGAAGGTAGAAACTAAGATTTCCTTATAAACATGTTTTCACTTCATGTTTCAAGCGACGTGGGACAAAATATTTTCCAAATATTGTGTTTCACGTGCCTCACTTTGAGACACGATATCTCATTCATATTAACTATATATTGGATATACTTTAGCTTGTTGCGAAGCTCTCTTCAAGGAGAACGCAAAGCTACTAAGTACTACGTATATACATAAAATATACATATATAAAATTATGTCTAAAGTATTGCAAAAACCCATTTTGCAAACACTATTTTCCAACAATGGTTTCTTATTTATTGTAGCTGATCTGTAGCGACAACTCAAGCGAATCAAAGGCCGATAGAAAATAATGTTGCGAGAAACAACTAGCGAAGAATTGTTCCCACTGAGTTGAAAGAACGTAGACGGTGTTTAATTTGCTAATGATTGTTGTTCAAATTATGTAAGTTTATCGTTGATTTCATTCGGTCAATACTGTTTGTTTTTTATGACTTTACACAAAGTTTAAGTACTCGCAGCGAAACGCGAGCTAAAATTCTTGTTATAATTACAAACCCAAACACCAATTGATAATATAGTATTACATTATTACCTAACATTCATCTATAATTTTCTTTAAAATGATGCTAAATCAATTTATTTTTTGGGATAATTCTATATTTATTCAACATGAAACTCAAAATGCCATATTTACCCAATTTACAAATGAACAATACATGATGTACAATTATTTTAATGCATGTTTGGAGAAATATAGAATTTTGTGTTTTATTTTGAGTAAATATGGAATTCCCTTAATTTTTTTATTTTTTATTTGCTAAAAAGTGAACACCATCTCCTTTGTAAGTAGACGAGTCCAATTTGGTCTATACACACAATATATAAAAAATATTAAGAAGTTATTGCACAATAAATAGCATTTTGCACGAAAGAGAGGTCACTTAAAATCGTGAGAGACAGGGCAAAAGAAGTGCAATATTCAACAATATTGATTGCTAAACAATGCTTTCAATCATCAACATGATGCATCATTTAATATGTGTGTTGGGGTTTAGAGGTATTTATTTCATACGTTATCCGCAACCTAATTTGGCACAAAATGACAAGAGAAGTGAATATAACATAACGTCACTGTATCGATATGATATTAACATCAGTTCCTAAACACGTAATGAGGCTTGGCCAAGTTATCTAAGCTATTACGTATCAATTTATCATCTAAACAAGTGGAATATCTGGGTACCAAATAACTATAAGTCACTTATGTACTAATCCCTTTTACCCATTTTTAATACACTAACATGATGTTCGAATAATACAACTACGGGTATTTGATAATTATTTTTTTTCTAAACAAATGTTACACTTTTACCTATTAAATTTGTATTTAAATTAAAGTTAAAGTTGTAAAAAACGTTAAATTAAAATAAAATAAACTTACTAAAAAAAAAACAAAAATATAATAAAACATATGTCAAAATGGATGTTGAATTAAAAGATACGAAATTTTAAAAATTATGGTGAAATTAAATTATGAAAAAAATATTAAAATATTTTAATTTAAAAATAAATATTTTTAATAGCTTTTACAAAAGTTGTCAGAGAAGTTTGTTAGAAAAAAAATGAGTAGATGAGATTAATTTAACAAAATATAATCTAATAAGTTAAGTTTGACCTCTTTATCTTACATTTTTGTTTAGAAGTTAAGTTTGTTAATTTTAAATTTAAGATTAAAATTCAATTAAGATTAAAGTTAATTTTTTTATATACTTTTAGATTTAAGTTTATTTGGATACCAAACTTTATTTGGATGCCAAGAGACTAATCTCTACCACTCATCTCCATCTTAATCTAATGGATAAGATTAAACATAAAACCAATTTCCTCTTTTTTTTCAAACATTAATATCTTTTAAACCGTCAATCGTTATACGAAAAAAAATATACCACTACGACGGGCATTTAATTATCTTTCTACAGATATGCTATATGATATACTTTTGATAAAAAAAAATTTGTTTTTTTCCGTAATCTATCACATATGATACTAAATATCATATATGATAGTAACACTGGTATCATATATGCTATAACTTATCATATATGATATAAACCAATATCATATATGATTCTGTAATAATTTGTAACATAACACTAATATCATATATGATAAAACACTATTATCATATATGATATTTTACGCAAATTAAAAAAAAACGAATTTTTTTTTCTTCAAAAATATATCATATTGCATATCTGTGGAAATCTAATTAAATGCTCATCGATGGTGTATTTCTTTCCGTTTAACACTTAACGGTTTAAAAGATATTTAAGTTTTAAAAATAAGTAAAATAATTAAATACTTTTAATCTTAACCATTAGATATGGTGAGAATGGATGATGAGGATGAGTGTATCTATGATAGATATGCTATCTAAAATAACTTTACTCATATTTTTATACATAAGTGCCAAAGATGATTTGAACGCACACAATGTATGTATTGTCGGCTATGTCTGTAATTGGATTTAGAGAAAAGTAAAGGATGGATCAATGATCCGAGCTAACATTAACATAGATCTCTAATTTAGAATAACACCAAATCAACGTAAGTTAACTAATCATATTTACTTATATTTTGAAAAACCTATTTTTTACATTTTAAAAAAAATATCTTTATAAAGATAAATCGTTAAACGACATAAAATACATAATTGCAACGAAAATTAAATAATTTATAGAAAGATATATGTATAAATTTTCGACGAATTTCTTTTTTGTCTGAAAAAATCATATATATTTCATATCATGAATCATATATGATTTCCAAAATTATATTTAAAAAAAACATATATGTATCATTATATGAATCACATGATTTTATAAAAGCATATATGATTCGTTATATGAATTATATATGATTATCTCAGACAAAAAAAATTTCGTCTAAAATATATACATATGCCCCTTGATAAAAAGATTATTTAATTTTTGATGTAATGACATTTTTTGTTTCGCGTAACAATTAACGGCTTGTAAGATATTTAACTTTTTTTTTAAATGATAGAAAGTAATTATCTTAGATGAATAATTGTGATTAATTTATCACACCTGAATAAGTGGTTTGTCTTAACAACCCATTTCGTGTGCCAATATATCATGTGTAAATATCTTCTATATTAATATATCAGAAATTTCAAGAAATAGGTTTTTATTTAATCACAAGTATAGAGGAGTGTGGCTTGATTGTTAGTAAAATATTTACATAAGGGTGTTTGAAGTGGTGAGCCAAAAACTTATCGTCACTTTAACGTTATATCAGTATTTTTTTTCAACTCACCCAATTTATTTTACAACTTTACTAGTGGTGAGAAATGCACCGTCACATCATACCCCACTAAATACATACCTACTCACAAACTAATTAAAAGAATTAAAAGAAAAAAATTATGGATCCATAAGAATACAACTCACATAAGTAAATTCTTCAACATAGTGGATTCAACTCACGCGTAAATTTTTCAAACGGAATAGTAACTCACGCACAAGTTGGTCACACACGAGCCAACTTCACCACTCCAAGTAGTCTAATGTAAGTTATGCTATGTAATGTTAGAGAAAGTTGAATATTGGATATGTGTTTTTTTTAACGACGAGTTAGTATAATATTAATTTGATTATTTGATTTTACAATAAATTTAACAAGTTATGATCAAATGAGAAGAAACTCTAAAATAAGAAGGATAAGAAGAAAATATAACTACATATTCGAGATACATCCACTTAAATTAGATGCATCTTTATAATATTAGATGCATTATAATAAATCATAACGTGTTTAATAGCTTTTAATTAGATACATATACTTATATTAGATGCATTTTATAATTTATCTATATTTTTGTTCTTCTATATGTGTCAAAATCATGAAAATCAATTTGCATCACTTACACATCAAATTAATTTTTGAAACTTAAAATAATACATCTATATAAAAAATGCATCTAATACAAATCTAAAATATGTAGTTTTAATTTCTTCTCGTTACTTTTTATTTTAAATTTATTCTCAGTGACTCTTATTTTAACTTTAGCTTTTGAATAATAACCTATAAATTCCACTTTAAAAGAAAATCGTATGAAAAAGTCTTACAGATTCCCCATGCAAAGGAAAACCGTACGAAAAAACTAGACATGTCACATGTGGTAAAATCCTTCCTAAAAACACTTTATTTGTTGCGGTGATTAGTCATTAAAACGAACATGTGACAAAAGACATGTTAAATCACTGTTTGAGAGAGGGCCTGTCAGTTATGAAAAGTTCCAAACGTTAAAAGTGTACTGCCTTGGAGTGCTACAGTAAGATAAAGCGGTTGAGTGTGACCAATAAGCCGAATCTTAGCAAGAAGACGGAGGTGATGTACTTGTAACAAATAAAATTTTGAAAGATTAGGCATTATTTGCCAATACTGGCAAAGTTGGTTCAACCTCTCATAATTCCAGGACACCGCTTTAGTTTGTTGAAAAGGACAATATTGCTATTGCTACTTCTATCTTTTTTCTTCTTTTTTTCCGCGCAATGCGATTTCATCTAGGACTCTATTTACCAATGTTGCAAAGGTCGCTTTAGGCAGCCGATCGATCGGTGCCTAAGACTAGCTTTATTCGTGATTTCCCCCGACCGATTGAAAGACAGAAAGTACCAAAAACTATTATTATATTAAAAGTAAGCAAGACATGGTCACGAATTGTTCACGAACCGTTCGGTGGGTGATTTTTAAATCTTTCATCCGATCTAGCCAGGTGTCTCATTCTTAATGGTTAGTCAAACTCTTTCAATATTTGATTCAACTTTTCAATATTAAAACTCAAAAGACAACCTCATTATCATCATCTTCACAACCTCATCATCATGTTCACGAACTGTTCAAAAACCCGTATACGTCTCATGATCACTCATCGAAGAATTTATTCACGTCTTTAAAATACAGTAATCTATTTTAAGGCAAAAAAAAGTTAGACAAATGCATCATATGACTCTTATCCACCTTTTCTCCTCATCAATATCAGCTATTTCTAACATTCATCAAGTTGGTAATGTGTTCGTCTCGTAACGCACTACCAAGAACCACAACCCTCTTCTGTTATGTGGTCAGAAAACACAAGAACCACCATCCTTATTGTGTAAAAAGTTTAGGTTGGGTTGTTGATAAATGGTAAAAAAAAAAGAAATTGATTGTATGTATGAGTTGTATAGATGGAGGAGTAAGAAAATAATATTTTAATAGAGGGTTGGGTTGGTGTAGGTTGCGGATAAAGATAGTCTAAACGTCAAACGTAGAGTATGTGTCCAAATTTATCAATAATAAAAAATAAAGATTTTTTTTTGCTTATCATTTTTTTTTCTTATTTCAAAAAATAAAGCTAAAAAACGTAACGTAAAGATATACAGCTTAGTCTAACATAACCGACGTACCACAAATAGACGTAAATTGGCTATGAATTTTTTTTTGAACGACAACTTTATTAAAAAACTAGCAAGATGCTAGAACATTACAAGGAAATTAAATGCGGATTTCGAAACCAAATATCCTGAGAAATAGAACTAGAACTAGCACAACGCTTTACACACCAAAAATAAGAAATCGATACAATATCATCAAACACCATGGAGCGCTTTGGAGCCGAATCGCTGTGAATCACCTTATTCCGAAAAGACCATATAAACCACCAAGCAGTTAAAAAAACACCTTCCAAAAGTTTTTTAGTTTTGTTCGACAGTCGGATACCGTTGAACCAAGAGTCCCACTTAACAAAAGATGAGCTACCAACACAGTTTAAGTCCCAGCAGGTGCAAAGTTTTCTGACAATAGAGGAAGCAAACTCACATTTGAAGAATAAATGTTGAGCGTTTTCTGGAGAACAACCACAAATCGGACATAAAACAGAATCCATCACCACCCCTCTGTTATATAAATTCACTTTAGTAGGAAGCCTATCGATACGAGCACGCCACCAAAACACATTTACTTTGATCGGAACACAAGTCACCCATCTGGTAGCCCCGATCGAAGCAGGAAGATACATGTCGTCAAGGACCATACGAATATCTATAACACGAAACAAGCCTTCACCGTTAAGGTCACAAATCCGATGATCTACCGATGCAGAAAAAAGAACCGAACTGTACAAATTCATTAATTCAGACCATTGCTGAGTTTCCACACCACCCCAGACTTGCCTTCTAAACGAATCACTAAGGGAAGAAGCACCGCGTTTACAGGCTACATAAACTGCTTTATCATTTTCTAAAGCAAAAACGCGTGGAAATTTCATACTAAGGGGTTGATCCGAAAGCCAAGAATCGAGCCAAAATTTGGTGGATATACCATTCCTCACCCGAATTTTACAGTGAGACATGAAATTAAATCCTTTAAGAGATAGATAGCGTACCTCACGAAGGATGGAATTCCAGTAAGAGTTCGATTTAGATGGACTCACTTCAAACGAATCTCCATAAATGGCATAAATAATTTGAGACCATAAAGACCCGTCCCGAGAGAATAAACTTCAAACCATTTAAGGAGGAGGGCTCGATTGAGGGCAAAGTAGCTCGAAACACAAAGACCACCCTTAACCTTAGAAGCCAACACTTTATCCCAAGCTACCCAGCTGATTTTCTTTTCTCTAGAATCCGCACCTAAGAAGACTTTGTTGCGAATCATTTCCAATTCATGGAGGATACCTTTAGGCACTTTATAAAGAGACATATGATAAAGTGGGACAACACCTAAAACAGCTTTGATCAACGTTAATCTACCCCTAGCAGAAAGAGTTTTGGCTTTCCATTTAGAGAGTCTAGATCTGTTTTTCTGAACCAAATTGACCCATGCCGAGTGACGCGACATCTGATCTCCTACAGTGACTCCAAGGTATTAAAAAGGAAGAGTCATGGTTGCACAACCAATACTAGCAGCTCCGTGGTTCACTACATCCAAAGGAACACCAACGCCCATCACTTGACTCTTAGTCATATTTATCTTCAAACCCGAAGCAAGTTGAAAACAATTAAGAATTCGAACAATATTCTTCAGGTTTTCATTCGACCATTCTCCTATGAAAACAGCATCGTCCGCATAGAATGGATGCACAAGAACCATGGAATCATGAATGTGAAGTCCTTTAAAGATGCCTTCGTTAATTGCTCTAGAAACTGAAATATGTAACGATTTCATAACCAATATGAAAAGTAACGGTGCTAGAGGGTCTCCTTGTTCAAGGCCACAAGCAATTGGAAACTCCATGGTAGGACTCCCGTTTACCAGAATCGAAGCCATATTAGAACTAAAAATTCCCCGGATCCAAGAGCACCACTTAGAACTAAAACCAAAAGCCTGGAGAGCATCAAGAAGAAAATCCCATCTCACAGAGTCATATGCCTTGGCAAAATCCACTTTAAAAATCAGCTTGCTTCTTTTTAGAGTTACACCAAGCTAACGCCTCGCTTAGAATAAAGGCCCGTCTAAGATTTGCCAGTTCTTGACAAAAGCATACTATGTATTGGATACAAGAGACGCAATGACATTCGATAACCGGTTTGCAAGAATCTTAGTAACCACTTTGTAAACACTACCAAATAAGCTAATTGGCCTAAAGTCGTTCACAAATTTCGCATCTAACACTTTGGGAATTAAAGCTTTGAAAGTCGAATTAATACCTCTTGGAAAACTCATGATCAAAGAAGTAATTAATAGCCGCACATAAGTCGTTGCCAATGAGATCCAAAAAATGTTTATAGAGTTCAAATGTATATCAATCCAGACCAGGTGACTTATTTTCTCCATAATCCCAAACCGCAGCTTTAATTTCATCAACTGATATAGCCATGTCCAAATCCTCAACTTGAACAGAACTGAGACGATTGGGGAATTCCATATTAATTTTAAATCGAGTGTTAATTGGCTGTTTAATTCTATTAGAAAAATGGTTGAGAAATGCAAATTTTACTGAACCTGGATCCGTAAGCCAGACCCCGTTGACAAACACACCTCTAATGGCCAACTGAGATCTCTTTTTGTTAATGATGCGGTGGAAAAACTTTGAGTTTTTGTTCCCATCGATAGCCCATTTCACTTTCGCTTTTTGAGTTGCATCTATAGTGTCTAGATGTTTTGCCTCAAAAAGTTTATTGGACAATTCTAAACGTTTAAGAAGCAAATCATCCGAAACAGCCCCATTTTCTAATTCTACATCGATCTCCACCAATTGATTTATAACAAATTGGCCACGAAATAAGAAGTGTAGAATGATTTAAAAATTATTTTTTGGTCTCAGAATTATTGTCTCACGACAAAAAACACATAATTAAAAAAATACATTTATTACAGTTTATTCTCTTATTTTCTTCGTTCTAAAATTATTGTCTAATGAAAAACACACAATTTAAAAAAAGTATAATAATTACAGTTTTTTTTTTTTTTGCATAATTACAGTTTTACTTTAAAATAATTAATTTACAACTTTTATAAAGTTTGTAATATTAACATATAATAAGCTTAAACTACATATTATATTTTATTTTTGAAAATATACGATTAAATTGAGACAATCTAAAAAATAAACATAGGCTATAAATTTAAGACGGATGTAGTATTTTTTTAGTATAACTACAATTTTACTTATAAGTAATTAATTATTATATAAATTAGAAATCTGAAACAAAAATAATATATTATTTCTTTCTCAAAATAAGTGTTCACGTTTGAATTATGAAATCTTTTTTCTTTAACTTTTATCTTAAATAAGTTTTTATGTGTTATATATTACTTGATAAAAAATTATACGAATGAAATTACATTTAAAAATTAATTCACATATATAGTTTTCATCAAACAAATATATAAAAAATAATATTTAGAGTTAAAATTGAAGAATTCTTTTAAAAAACTTAAACAGTGACACTTATTTTAAAACGAAAAGAGAAATAATTTAGTCAGATAAAAAAAAAGGCCACGACACTCACTAGAGTGTACCCGTCATGTTTTTTCTATAAAAAGCATTTGCTTCTTTGCATTATCAGCTTCTATAACACACACACACACTCTCCTAGAAACATTATTAAAACTTCAAAGGAGGTTACCTTTTGATTTGGGTATTCTTTAAAACATATCATTGTCTCTAAATTAAAGAAAAACAAAAACAATGGGAGTGGTTTCAATTTTACACACAGTCTTTGGTGTTTTCGGTGCGTGTTCTCTATCTTGTTTATTTATGACATTTTTTTACTCACATTGATCAATTGTAAGTATGTAATATTGGAAATTGAAACAGGAGATGCTACTGGTTTGTTCCTTTTCTTGGCACCTACGTAAGCAAACATTTCACTAATTATCAACGATTTAATTATCTTCGTATACTATATAGCATATATAAACATGTATTTTTGTGTAGGATAACGTTCAAGAGAATACTAAAGAACAAATCAACAGAACAATTCTCAGGGATTCCATACCCTATGACCTTACTCAACTGTCTACTTTCTGCCTGGTAACTTGCTATAACTCACTTTCCTTATTCGTTAGTAGTTTTTTGGTATTCTTTTGCATACAGGCAGGGGCGGAGGGAAGGATGTGACATATCAGTGAAAATATTAAAAAACTATTCTATTTTGCAGTGTAGTTTTTAAAAAATATTGAACTTTGACCTTCTAAGCGGAAATTTCTGACTCCGCCCTGCATATAGGTACGGACTACCCTTCATATCAGAAAACAATACACTGGTGAGCGTTATCAATGGTACAGGTGCGGGAATTGAAGCAATTTACGTGGTGATATTTATAATATATGCACCTAAAAAGGAGAAAGCGAAGGTGCTTGGTCTGGCCACGTTTGTTCTCTCTGTCTTCTCCACGGTGGCCTTGGTCTCCGTCTTTGCTCTCCATGGAAAAACCCGTCGTTATTTCTGCGGTTTCGCTACAGCCATTTTCTCCGTCATCATGTACGGCTCGCCCCTCTCTATCATGGTAATAAATAGATCATGCTCTTTCTTTGGTATATATTAACGGTGTGTTCTCGAGTTTATTCATTAAAGAAAAGGAAATGAAAGGGAAGTAAAGTGTTTCACCCCAATATTGGGAGGAAACACTTTACTTCCAAATTCACCCAAATAACACTATATTTTACTTCCATTTCCTTTTCTTTTCCTTAATGAAAGACTTGAGAACACAACTTCTTTTTAGTTTACTTCAATTTCATTTTCTTTCCTTTAATGAAAGATCTCGAGAACACAGCGTAAAACTGCAAACTTACAATTAATTTGTTTATATTTGCCAATATTATGACACTTAGAGCACTTGGTGGTGCAGTGCTAAGCCCTGGATTTGTATCGTGAAAAAAGCGCATCATGTCATGTCATGTCATCCGATTCATTTATAACATCAAAATCACCGTAATGTCAAACAATTTTCGTAGTGGTTAACACAAAAATTCTTGTGTTATAATGGCTCCACATTTGATATTTTTATAAAAAAATAATAAAGAAATAAAAAAAAATAAAAAGCACAACGCGCGTCACGGTGTAGTAGCTCGCGCCGTGAGGTCGCGGCCATCATTCTAAGCTGTCAAATACAGCACGAGAGGCTATAATGCGAGCCATGGTGTGGTTTCTCGTGCCGTAGAGTTCGGTTATGCCCGTGGCTCGAGCCTTGGGATAAGATACCCGAGGAGCTCTTACAAGATAAATTCATAATTGAGTACACATGCCAAGATCCAGACAATAGAGACTGTTACGGTTTATTTACCATGTTACTGATTTTCATCTTGTTTTACAATTTGCAGAGGACGGTGATTAGGACCAAGAGTGTGGAATTTATGCCATTTTTTCTGTCACTGTTTGTTTTCTTGTGTGGTACTTCATGGTGTATTTTTGGCCTCCTTGGAAATGATCCTTTTGTTTATGTAAGCTCTCATGTTCAATCTTATTACAGTTTAAACCATTGTTATTGTCTTGTAGTAACCCCTTTAAATTAAAATTTTAAGGTGAACAATGGGTTTGGAAGCTTACTGGGTGCACTACAGCTGATTCTGTACGCCATATATAGAAATAACAAGGGGCAGAAGGACGAGAAAACTGAGGCCATTGAGATTGGGTCAGCTAATGGTAACAAGCACATGGAAAAAGGAAAACCCACACCGGAGAACATCAATCAAGTGTGATGACTTGTGATGTTTTAATCCTACGAGTTTTAAGCATTTTATCCTTTATGATGAAAGTTTTTTAGCTTTTTTTACTTGTTTAGAATCAAATCTAAATGGCCACAAGTGACACCACCAATTAGCGTTTGTGATTTGGCGGTGAAGCTTGCTAACATTTGTAAAATGGAGCAAAATTAATGAAAGCCATTTATCCTTTTTATCATTATCGAGCTTTTGTGTTTATTTTAACAAAAAAATAAAAGACGTTAGGATTGTTTCGATACACACTACTAAAGAAATCTCATAAAAATTGGTCGAAATAAGTTTTTGAACCACTCGTTAAAGGAGGGTGGAGATTAGTCCACTCGTCCTAAGAGCGGTGGGAACTTCTCGTAGTAGACTAAAAAAAAAACATATAAAAACAGTGGCGACTTGCTTCTTTACCCATTCGTCTTGGTGGTTTGGGTTTGTACTCGGCAAAAGAGGCCTCCTCTTATGCTTTTGTGGCCTCGAGGGCCCAATCTTGGGTGTTACAAGATCACATTTTACGTGACAGTGGCGTATGTGGTATGGATGATGATTATGCTTCTGCTTTAGCTTGTCTACGTGATAAGATTCCAAGCTTTGATTTTAGTTGTTTCACTAATAAGGATACCGCCCCCTCTAAAACCCAACAAACATTGGCGACTACCCTTTTTAGTGAAATGGTCAAGGATATGGAGGTCCACTTTGATATGACTTTGAGGCAGAAAGCGGTTTTTGAGTGTTTACGCGCGTCACATGCTCAGGATTTCCTACTAGCTATCCCTATAGACGGGCTTGGTCAACATATGTCACCAGTGGAATACCGTTCTATTCTTAAGTATCGCCTCATGATCCCATTATTTCCGGCTGATACAATGTGCCCTGTTTGTCGCAAGGCATGTTTGGATTCTTTTGGGGAACATGCGGTTCATTGTAAAGAGCTCCCGGGCTTCAAGTATCGACACGATATGGTTAGAGACGTTCTTTTTGACATATGTAGACGTGCTGGTATCTCCGCCAAGAAAGAAGCACCTGTGAACTTCTTGACTGACCCGGTAGATGGAAGATCCACACTCAGACCAGCGGACATTCTGGTTTTTGGATGGGTTGGAGGAAAACATGCATGTGTGGATCTGACTGGGGTTTCTCCTCTTGTGGGGATGAGTAGCCGGGGTTTTACAGCAGGTCAGGCTGCTTTGAAAGCCGCCTCATGCAAAGTGACAAAACACGAAAAAGCATGCATTGAAAATCAACACGTGTTTATTCCTTTTGCATTTGATACCTTCGGTTTTCTTGCACCTGAAGCGGTGGAGTTTCTGAATAGAGTTCAGCGCGTTATGAATAGCAACGTTATGACACCTAAATCCACAAATGTGATTTTTACTAGAATTAGCTTTGCAATTCAAAAAGGGCTTGCGGCGCAGCTTGTTGCTCGCTTGCCTTCTACAGTTATATAATTAAACTTTTTCAGTTACGTGAATCAATAGTTCTTGGTAAAAAAAAAAAAAAAAAAAAAAAAAAAATTTCTACCATGCTAGGTTAAGCTTTTTATTTAATTATCAGGCTTGATTATATAAAAACCGATTACGCAACCATTTCTATTAGAAGCATCGACATCAGTTTGCTAGTAAAAACTAGCACTAATTATTACTCCCTCCATCTCTAAATAAATGTCAATTTTAACTTTTTTCGATATTTTTTTGTTTAATTTTAACTGTAAATATTTATATTTATGTTATATTATACTCAATAAAACTATATTAATGAAATTTTATTTAAAACTCAATTTATTCATATAATTTGTATCAAGTATTATATAACACAAATATAAATATTTACAGTTAAACTTGAACAATAAAGACCGAAAAAATCAAAATAGAGACTTATTTAGAGACGGAGGGGGTATATATTAAGAACCGATCCTGGTAAAAATTTCTTTAAAAAAAATAATTTCATCTTTTACGAATAATATAAATTTTTATCATTTCATAATTTTTTTTAGCAAATCATTCCATAATACAACTAAGTTAATGTGCAGAAGTATTAATACATGTCAATTTAACCAACTAAAACTAGATTTTCTATTATTGAACTTATTTCTACTTAAGCAAATTTAGAATCTAGCACTATCCATTTCGAAAACAAGTTCTATATCTTTTTTTTTTATTTCAGCACCACCTATACTTCGCGCACGAGCTTTTTCTCTTTAATTAGTGTAACTTTTGAATTAGATCATCCAAATGAGCGAACTTGTAAAGTAGTACCAATCTCCAAAAATTCACATGTCTACCTGTTTATAAAGATGTTTAAGTTAAATTTGCATGCTTATGTGTTGCATGTGATTATTGTGAGTGCTAATTTGAGCTTATTTTTGGTTGCTTCTTGCTTAATTTGACTCCCCATAAGCAGAAAGCTTGTCGTGGTACCTTTATTCCAAAAACAACACAAAAAAGGCAAATCAAGGCCTAATTCACTCTTTGTGACAATAACAAAGACAATGAGAACACCTTTCCCACTGACTTCATCATAAGCTAGCCATTGCTAGTTTTAATTTAAGCAGCTTATCTTTTCATCTTTTCTAGCTTAATTTAGTGAAGTGTTTTTAGCTGATTTCATTTTTTCTTATTAGTTTACAACTTATTAGAATTTTCAAAATTGGTTTGGGATTTTTCCCACTTTTATTTTATTTTTTATCATTATTTTAGTTTAAAAATCATTTTTAGTAATTTAAAAATAGATCAAATTAGTTTAAAATTCTAGAAAAATACTTTTTAGAGTTAGATAAATATATTTGAGGTTTACAAAACATAAAACTTGGATTGGGCCTTTTGTTAATTTATTTGATTTTTAGGGCTTTAATTAGCTTTTAAAAATTAAATATTAACTAATTTAAAAAGTTACAAAAAGTTTATTGATTTCTAAACCTTAATTATATTTGTTAGGATTTAATTTGAATTTTTTAGATCATTTTTAATTTTCGTCTCGATTTACGTGCTTAACGCGTTTTTCGTCTTAGTTCATTTTTAGCTTAATCCGTCATTTTGCTTATTCATTTTTCTTATTTCTAATTTAATCAAGAACTATACAAGTTTGACACACACTTATTTCCTCCTTGGTGAATGAACTCATTTGGTCATTAGTGTACGTTTTTCCTAAAACATGCATTTAATACTTATCATTTATACGTTTTTTTTTCCTAAATGTGTATTTTTACCACAATCAATATCATATAAAGATCATATATGATAGACATGTATCATATATGATATCCATGTAATATATACGATGCATCATATATGATACATGGATATCATATATGATACATGTCTATTATATATAATACATGGCTATCATATATATGTAAAAATAGAAACATCATATATGATACATGGCTATCATATATGATAGATTGTGAACATATTCAACTTAACAAAAACTATCAAACTTACTCTTAGCAGCTTTCGCTTCGTCACCGTCTAATTCAGACGCATAAATCTTATCCCCATGACTATGAAGAACGCTTTCGGATGTAACATCATAACCTCAATTGACACTAGCCTAATCACTAGATGAATCAGTCGACATAGAACATTCAACAACGCCACTCCGATCACTAGACTCACCCGAATCCATCATCAAACCTGAGCAACTCGTAAAAAACAACAATTTATAACAATCAAACCCTCATCTAAGTTCATATATCACAAAAAAATAAAAATAAAATTCAACGAATTCAATCAAATTCATAATTCATAAAGCTTATTAATAAGCTAAAAGACTCAAAGCTTATTAATAATCTTATCAACGAATTCAATAAAAAATTGACCGGATATTTAATAAGCTTATTAATAAGCTTATTAATAAGCTAAAACAATCAAATTAAAAACACCAGATGAATTTTACCTGGTAAATCGATCGATAGATCGTGATATTCGATGCAATGGATACGACGGTTATAGAGAGAGAATCTACGAATGAGGATTAGGGACGAAGAAAGATAGATAGTGGAATATGTGTGTTAAAAACGCATATAGTCCCACGGTGAAAACACTAAAATACCCATGCAGTATAAAGTGGGGATTTAATCTCAGCCCTTAGATGAGATGCAGGTGGAAGGTGGGATGTGTCCCCTTGTATCTTAGAAAACTTTGGTATCCAAAAGAACTTAAATATTAGTATAAATACATATGATGTGTTATGTAATGGTCATTAAATTAGTAAAACTGATGAGACTGCAATTATACATACTCTCATCGTCCAAATCGGGCTTAAAATGCTTAAAATATCATAAAAATGCCATAAAATATGCTTGTGTTTGTTCATTGTGTATTTTTGGTACGCATATCGTGAAATCAACAAAAGATCACAAGAATCAAGCAAAAACGAACACAGGAAACGAAGCCGCATAAAGAACCGGACCCGAATCATGAGTTTCCTTTGAAGTCCTTGAAGTTTGAAGATTTGGCAAGATTGGTCCCTCATCTTTTGAAGACTTGACACTTTTGGCCCTTGTAAATCTTATTTGTTCAAGTATGGTCCATAAAGTTTCAAGATTGTGCAAGATATACCCTTGAAGGTTGCTCAAATTACACAAGTCCTTGATACATGTTTACAAAAACTCTTGTGGCCAAACTATGAAAAAGAAAACTTGTTTATAAAGGGAAAACAAGTTTGGGGCTAATAAAAATTCATTTAGCAAGAGTTGGGAAAGCTAGGGACCAAAATGGGGAGACATCCAAACTCCCACCAGCCACTAATCTTCCTCCACGTGTCCCACTACACCATACCAGCCAATCACCACTCTCCTTCATTCCACATCACCTTTCCACTTAATATTTGTTATTAACTGAATTTTGAAAATTCGTTTAATAACTAATAAGGGTGGGAAACATGTTTTAAAAAACTAAACTCGATTAAACATTCCCTGTTTAACCTTCTTCAACCCCCTAAACCCTAAATTGCTAATTACCTTATACCAAAGGGGTTTTGGCTAATTACGTGCAGATTGCTAATTAACACCTTTCTCACCACATCCCACCAACAAACAAACCCTCACACTCACCCAAGGTCCCCACACCCACATGTCCTGTTCACGTCACTATCCTCAAAACCCTAGGAGGGGACAAAACCAACGGATGGATTGAATTACTTGGTCCCAAAGCTCAAATTAACGCCTCAGATTGATCAAACCAGCTGTCAAACCAAAGACACTCACATGGAGCACCATTGACTGAATTTTCAACAAGAAGACTGATCGACGTCGAAGTGCCGGTAAAAAATAACCTAATTACCTTATACTAGATAGGGTAAGCGAGTATCGATCCACGAGGACTATGTGGTTTTAGTTTAAGTTTTGGGGTGATCACTGATCAATAAAGGTTTTGGTTTTTAAATCTAACAACTAAAATACTTTTGATAATAAAAATGCTGATTAAAAATTAAAATAATTATTAAACTAATAGTAAAGCTAGAAAAATAAAATAAAGATGTAAACAATTAAAAGAAAAATGCAATCCCTTCCAGCTCCTAATATTTATGGTTGGTCACACTTATGGATTATTGAAACTTTTTAGAACCGATTACAAAGATTATTTTGACTTAATATGAATGAATTAACATCGGCATTTATTATGTTTATCGGTGACTCGCAATAATAAATCTTATATTAATCCAACCAATAATTATGTTTTAACAATTTATTTAGGTACAATTTATATCGATTATACGACCATCTTTTTTTTTACTAAATAAAATAAGTATGAATCGTTAACTAATAATAAATTGTCTCGCACAAATAATTAAACATAATATTAAATCAATAAAAAAAATAATTTATAAATAAATCATAAATCAATGTAATAAAAATATGACAATCCAAAAGTAATGATCAAACCATAAATAGAGTTACCGGAAGGAATTACAACAAAATTAGCCGGACATCGCTGTGCACTCGGTCAACTGCGTATCAACCATCATACTCTTTTTTTTTATCTATTAAAACTTGCGGCAAAAACACCTCCCACCAAATTCACACTTTTGTTGACTTGAATGGTGACTCCCTTTTCCTTTTTTTAAGATTTGTCGACTCTTTCCTTTTGTTGACCCAACTTCAGCCGTTTTTTTTCTTTTCAAAAAGAAAACTTCAATGTCCATCTTCTATTCCAAAAAAACAATATATATATTCTTTTTCTCTTTAGTCGGTTAACTAATGATGGGCTATTGGGCCAAGTTTTTTTTTTTTTTTTTTAAATCCTTTTGACATATAATAACTTTGGCTCAATAAAAATTAACCCAACACTAATAATTGCTCGAACGAAGCCCGGACAAATAAAAGATGACCGAAAATATTGCGACCCGCTCAAATCTTTTTCTTCAATATTTTTTCTTCATTCATCCAATGTCTTTTCTCCAAAAAATTAATTAAAGCGGCCATTTTATTCCATTTCACTCGTAACCTGTATAATCACAAAACACACTCAAAGTACATATATAACGACTAAAAAAATATACAATTATACTAGATTAACATGCTATTAGGTGTATGCAAAATACACCGATTAACTCCTCTCAACTTAACTTTTACCGTCTCGTGTAAAAATAAAATAAAAATATACAAGCATGTTAATTTTATAATTTTTAATCATACTATTGAAATTTAATCAAAAAGATCACATTCAACCTAATACACTAATAACCATCCTACATGACAAATAATCCAAAATGATTACCAATATTTTTGTCCTTCTTAAACACTTAGCATAACCATTCCCATTGACTCCATTTACTTTATGTTTCATATAATTAACCATGTGTCCAACGTACCTATTACACACCTATAATCAATATAAACATTAATCTAAAACAAAAGGTGAGAATATCGTACACCTTTTATAACGTTGGAGTTTTTATAGCATAAGAGCACATCATAAGCCATCATACTTTAGCTTACATACTTCCACTTTTTTTTTTTACATTTTTTTTTTCACATTTTTTTTTTCACTTTTTTTTTTCACATCACACATAAGCTCTTTCTTTTTAGCCATTCAAGACCGTTTCTTATACAAGTCATCCCGAAAGCTTTATACACTCCTTTCAAGGTTGATATAAAGACCAATTATTCAGAAAAATGAATATATATCCTATAGGTGCATATTAAAACATATTGGCACATGAGAACCGGTTAATTAAGTCTGTTTAATTAAATGGGAACAGTTATACTTTGTAGAATCTTGATAACCTATGAATCTATGAAGTGGGTTGATGTTTTCTAGAGAGAGAAACTAGAGAGAGAAAGTGAGAGAAAACTATGTGTTATTTTATTGAATGGAACTAGAAAAATGACAACAACCAACCCATTTCCAAGGAGGAAAGGGGTATTTATACTTCCAAGCCTTAAGTGGACTTGGGCCGGCCCATGACAAGCCCATGGACCGGTTCTTACTTAACTAAATAAGTAACTATTAACTACGAGCTATTACAATCATTAATAATATTGTGGAGTGACCGATACTTCTAATATACGTAAAAACGTATTTCTAACAATCTCCCCCTAAGGGAGGTCACTCCACGTTACAAAGTTCTAAACCTAGCATACTATACTAAGTCTTCGTTCTTTAGCTCGTAGTCTTTTCTTCTTTTTCTTTTTGTTGTGAATATGTTGGTTTGATCTTTTAGGCTTTGGCTTGAGAGCATTGTTCTTTGACCAATCACGTGCGATCTTTGCCTTCTTGTGAAATTTGCCTCCTCGTGACTCCATGTTCCACACACTTATGTCTTTTTGTTGAATTCTCGAAAGCTTCAGAGTTTTTGGTACAACGGAAGACTTTATCTTGTACTTTCTTGAATTTTTGCTGAACTTTGATGCAGAAAAACATAAGCATGTGGAACTGACTTCTACAGGTACACCGCAAACACCACCGTCTTTAACTGGTACACAGCAACGCCACCGTCTTCAACAGGTACACAACAACGCCACCGTCTTTAACAGGTACACATCAACGACACGAATAAAATGGTTTTGAACATTTTATTCTAATTCGGTAGCATTTTACCTCCGGTCGGTGAAGACCGTTGGACGATATTAGATATCGTACCTGTGACGGATAGTTTCAATTAAGTAACTTCCTGACAGGATTTTGCGGGTAAACCCGTTCTCTTTATTCGACCGTCCAAAGCTGACTGCGAACATAAAGAGTGAATCACTTGGATAAATTATCCTTGTGATTAGAAGCCGTCAATTCATGAAACCTGGAACAAGTGAATTTCAATTAAGATTTTCACCATCGTTGCTTTCCAGTTATCACGAGCTCAATTCATAAAGAATCTTGCACGTCACCTACCAAGTGCTGTTTGATGTTAACACTAGAAGGATTTTCACTCGTCACTGTGATCAATCAAGAGTCACTCTGAGTGTTCTGGCAAGATCATATGATAATGCGTAGAGGCCTGGAACGAGTTTAAGTTCAATTAAGAATTAAACCACTGTTTCTTTCCAGTTTTTCACAAGATTGGTTCTAAAAGAACCGCACGTGTAACCTACCATGAGCTTGTTTGATGTTGGCTCAAGCAGGATTTCCATCTTCATTGTAATACTTCCGTATTACTCAGATGTTCTGTCAATATTACAAGAATACTGCGTAGGACTCATGAAAATCTCTTACTTTTCACAGTGTGTGAGAAAGCAAGGAATAAATGGAAAGTGTCCTAATGAGACTTTTGATGATCTCTTGGCTCTAGACTCGATAGTGCGTTTTGATATAGTGAGCGATGGCTGGAGAGAAGTGCCACCTTTTCAATACCAGTCTATTCGGAGTGAAATAAACCAATAGATAACGTGTTGATCTCCGTGTGATTAAAACAAATACCTTTTGAGAGATATTTGAGTTAGCTGGGAAGGGTTGTGCATTGCATCACTGGGTCCATGATGTCTTTCTTCAATACCGAGAATCATTAACAAAAATGATCTCAATAGCATATGTATTGACCCGGTTTCTGCCTAAAGTTGTAAGGAGGGCTTCTTTCTTTACACCCTTTATCTTTACATTTCTTTTTCATTCTTCAACCCCTTCAGTACTTACCAATACATCATCACTAGCACCTTGTTGTGATTATTCCAGTGCTAGCATCAGTAATTAGTCGGTACTCAGCTACGTTCACATTCTTTCTCCATCTTTCCTAGGACTTCTAATTCTATCTAGGGAATTGTCTTTGGGAAGATTCCATCGGCTCTGATGAATCATTGGACTAAACCTATTCCTACCACCCTTTTGTCACCACATCCGTCGTGAATTAAGCGTGTTTTGGGAAAGTATAGCCACCATGAAAAATCATTGAAAATCACATAAGGTACTTGTGATATTGAAATCAAAAGTTTTGTACCTTAGGTGTTTTGTTCATCAAAAACGCTCCCCCTTAACACATGCTTTACACATATTAAGTTGGATAATCGTTAAGTCTTTTTCATCTTTTAGCCAAGTATCAATTAAATCTCCTTAATCCCATTTTCTTTCCTTATCCAAAATGTTAACCATTAATATTTGGGATATTAAATGGATTAACCGGTCTTTGGGTAAAAATGAAATCGATGTTTGGCCATAGAACATGTTAATGCTCCCCCTTAAGTTAATAAGGGTTAGTTGTAGTGCTTTAGTATGATATATTTTGAAGGATTTAGAATCTCGTGAGTAATTCTTGAAAAATTATCATACCTTAACACTACATCAAGCCATACAAGCACAATATTCACAAATATACATATTCACAATTGAAAACCAATATAAAGTGGACCTAAAATGTACGACCCATTAGATGGATCGTTGCAGTAGCTTGTGGTGCACTAAATATGGTCTTCCACCAACGAATCTTTCCAAGCTCCTCATCAATCTACGTTCACGGAGCTTTTGATCAATCTTCTTGATCACGTACTTCGCCATTTGCCGATAACCCGGATGCCAGTCCTCCGTCATCTCTGGCAAAGTCCCACCCGAGTTAAGATGCTCCAACTTTCCTCTGACTTGTAGAACAGTCCCATCACTGTACTTATAAAGCTCACCCACCCTCATAAACTTCATTAAACCTCGACTGTTCAAGTAGAAAATGCCGTAATTCGGAACAGAAATGCCGGTATAGGGACATCTATCTACATGTTGAGGTAGAACTTGATTCACTGGACGGGTTAAGTTGAGCTTCCTTTGATAGCTTTCGACTCCCAACTGAAGATCTTCAACTCGTTTCTTGATAACAACGCTTCGTGTGAACATACGAAGTGTTGTATTCAAGGCAATGAGGTCTTCACGAGGAATATGTGTGAGTTGATCTCGGGTCATTAGAAGCAACATATCTTCGATATCCTCAAGGCGAATGATAGAAAAATCTCCCTGCTGGATTTTGTATTCTCTGTCATCCTCCCTTTTCAAACGAATCTCCGTCACATGATAATAACCATTCTTGGCTTCAGTTTTCAACCCTAAGATGCTGGAGATGCGGATATCGGATCTAACGTTGCTTCCAGAATTGACTAGACAGCAGCCCCTGTACGCCCATCAATAGTAGCATCATTCTTCATAAAATAGTTAATAATAAGCTTGATAAACCGAGGATAAGGAAAGAAATTTGTCTTCAGCTTCTTGTTTTGGAAGAGTTGAAAGGTGAATTCTTCCCACATCAATAATGCATAATCTGCATTTGCACCTTTGTACATGCCATAGAAGAGATTCATTATTGGACTACGCAAAGCATCATGTCCAGTTGTTTTCGGTGTAAGACATCTACTGAGAATACCCAACATTGCTCTCCAAGGTTGTCCTACTTTAGCAGTGGTAAACTCAGACGCAACTCGTATGTCAGGACATCCAAGAGCCTCGAACATCTCCACGAGTTCATCTTTAGTAGGATCCCTCGAAAATGACATGCCTTTGGGTGTATCCCGTATACCAAAAATCTTACGGAAGTCTGAAACTGTGAGCGTCTACTGCTTGTTGTCGATGGTGAAGGTGATCTTGTTTGAAGTACTCTCCTTGGTAGCCCAGAACTCATACATGTACTCATAAGGCACCGAGGCAGTACTCCTAAGGACGTTCTTGAAATGAGAGTGATCAAGGATTTCTATGGCTACTTTAAATCTATGGTGAGTGGATTTTGAGACTTGCTTCAGCCGGTAATTATTTGGTATGAACTTGAGGGTTCGTGCTTTAGCAATAGCGGCTTCTCTAGAGTCTTGGATTGCTTGTACAGTTGGATTAGTCATTGTATCTGCTTAAGATAAGACATGAAAGGTTGATGCACAAAAAATATATAGATATATATCTTTCTTACTTCTAAGCATAACATATTTCAACAACATAATTCAACAAGTACTTATATCATGCAAATACTATCAATCAAACAACTCTTCATCCGGAACATTCCTTCATTCGGAACTTCTTCATCCGGAACATTCCTTCATTCGGAACTTCTTAATTCGGAACTTCTTCATCCGGAACTTCTTTCATCCGGAACTTCCTTCATTCGGAACTTCCTTCATTCGGAACTTCCTTCATTCGGAACTTCCTTCATTCGGAACTTCCTTCATTCGGAACTTCCTTCATTCGGAACTTCCTTCATTCGGAACTTCCTTCATTCGGAAGTCCTTCATTCGGAAGTCCTTCGTTCGGAAGTCCTTCGTTCGGAAGTCCTTCGTTCGGAAGTCCTTCGTTCGGAAGTCCTTCGTTCGGAAGTCCTTCGTTCGGAAGTCCTTCGTTCGGAAGTCCTTCGTTCGGAAGTCCTTCGTTCGGAAGTCCTTCGTTCGGAAGTCCTTCGTTCGGAAGTCCTTCGTTCGGAAGTCCTTCGTTCGGAAGTCCTTCGTTCGGAAGTCCTTCGTTCGGAAGTCCTTCGTTCGGAAGTCCTTCGTTCGGAAGTCCTTCGTTCGGAAGTTTTTCAGAAAATTCCTTCATTCGGAAGTTTTTATCCAGGTTCATCAGAAACTTAAAAACACAACCTATTGATGATTTAATCTATGCGCGTTTGTGAGTTCTAAGGCAAATTAAGGCAACACAACATCATCTAAAGCTATTCCGCATCAAACCCACCAAAAATCCCTAATCAATTAATCCTAAATTGAGGCAAACGAACCCTAATTAGATTAAATTGATTATCCGTATTAATTAACTTGATTTACATGAATTAAACGAATTAGTAATTAAATGATTGATGTTTGTACCTTTTGAATCGAATGAACACGGATTAGATTGGATTGATTGAGACGAAAGTTTGAAAGCTTGTGTATGTGTATTTCAATGGCGGTAAAGTGAGAAGAAACAGTCAGTGAAAAGAAAGAGGGGGCGGGGGTATCCATTTGACTTAGGTCAAGTTTTTACAACTATCACAGATTGTCACTTTAAGTCCCTAAATTCCGTATTCTTTTCCCTTTTTTTTATAACTTATCTTTTCATTTTTTTTCTTAAGCATAGTTAAATTTCGCCAACACAACTTAAGCATCTCAACCTATTAGCATATCTCCAAGATCTTAAAGCAATGCCTATCACATTGAACGAGCCCAAGTCAATTTCTAAAACAATACCACTCATTTACCATTTAGCCATAAATTTTCCACAATCACTTTTGAAAATCAATTTATGACGAAGATGATTTTAATATTTTCTCCCCCTTAAACGATGACCCGTTTTCTATTTAAAGAGCTGTAGTCATTGTTTAAAGAGTCAAATATTGATGAAAACATTTCCAATTAATGTCTTGAAAAAGATTGATTCATGGTGGCAATACGATTTCTCTTATTGTGACAAATTAATGCACTGAGACGTACACTAATTCGTGTTGGACCAAGTTGTAAAGTAAACTTGATCCCTTTGCATGATTTGGCTTGTAAATCATGCCCGAGAAAATTAATTCCCGTTGTGAGCTAACGTTTTCCAAGGAAATACGTGACTTTAATATGAAAACCGGGTTGCAGTCTGAAATAACTACAAGCCATAATGGGCATGTTTTAAAAATGTACAACTTTTATACGGACTCTATTTATGGCACCGTGTCAATATTGATCGACATTTCTAAGGCCGTAAATATTACCGTACTAAAAGACATACCCGATTTAAAAATGAAAAATATTTTTGGTTTTTCTTGATTTTATAATTTTTATGGTTTTTGTAGGTTATATATTTTTTATGGTTTTTCTTGGTTTTATATTTTTGTGGTTTTTGTAGGTTTTATATTTTTTATGGTTTTTCTTGGTTTTATATTTTTGTATTTTTCTTTTTGTGGTTTATGTATTTACGATAATATACATGATCACGAACAAAGGATACTCAGAATAGTTTACCACGACTATTCAGCTAATTCTTCTGCCAACTCTTTGAGAGTCGTTGGAATGAATGATTTCATGCCAAGCTTGTCGATCAAAAACTCGATTCGTCCTCGATCTAAGGCTTTGGTGAACATATCCGCCAGCTGGTACTCAGTAGTGACAAAATACAGCTCGATCACTCCGTTCTCCACCTGCTCTTTAATGAAATGGTAGCGAATGTCTATGTGCTTGGCCCGAGAGTGTTGAACATAGTTGCAGCAAAGGGCAATGGCGCTCTTGTTGTCACAATACATCGGGATTTTGTTGAAACCCAAACCGTAGTCAGTTAATTGTGATCTCATCCAAAGGACTTGAGCACAACAACCGGACATGGCAATGTATTCAGCCTCCGTGCTAGAAATTGCAGCGCTTTTCTGCCTTTTTGAAGACCAACTGATCAATCTATCTCCAAGGAGTTGCACAGATCCAGAAGTGCTACGCCTCGTGTCTTGACACCCAGCATGATCGGCATCTGCGTATGATATTAAAGCAATAGAGGAATCTTTCGGATACCATAGACCACGATGAAGTGTTCCTTTTAGATACCGAAAGATCCTTTTAACAACATGTAAGTGCTTTTCGGTAGGCCGAGCCTGATACCGGGCACACATGCATACGGCAAATTGCAAATCAGGCCTGCTAGCAGTCAGATAGAGAAGGGTGCCGATCATTCCACGGTAAAGTTTCGGATCGACAATAATCCCATCCCTATCTTCATCTAACTTGGATTTCTCCATCATTGGAGTGTCCACGGGGTCACAATTATCAAAGTTATATTTCTTTAAAGATTCTAGAGCATATTTGGATTGATTAATAAAGATGCCTCTGGGATTTTGAGAAATCTGTAATCCTAAGAAAAATGAAAATTTTCCCATCATAGACATTTGAAAGCGTGTGGACATTATCTTCTCAAAGCGTTGTGACAATTCTATGTTAGAGGCAGCAAATATTATATCATCAACATAAATTTGTACCAGAAGCATGTCGTTGTCCTCCTTGAGAGTGAATAGAGTGGGGTCCACCTTGCCTTTGGAGAAGCCTTCCGAGATGAGGTATGTTGAAAGGAGATCGTACCACGCGCGTGGAGCTTGTTTCAACCCATAAAGAGCCTTCTTAAGCTTGTACACATGATTAGGAAACTCCGTGCTAACGAACCCATCCGGCTGACTAACATAGACTTCTTCCCTTAGTTCACCGTTCAAAAATGCCGTCTTCACATCCATTTGATAGACGATCATGTTCATATGAGCAGCATACGCAAGGAATAGTCTAATCGCCTCCAATCTTGCCACAGGAGCAAAAGATTCTTCAAAGTCTATACCCAAGGCTTGTTTATATCCTCTAGCAACCAATCTAGCCTTATTCTTCAATACTGCACCCATCTCATCAAGTTTAACCTTATAAACCCACAACAAGGTAAGGATGTTAACCTTGTCAGGGAGAGGAACTAATTCCCATACTTCAAGTCTTTGGAATTCATTTAGTTCCTCTTGCATGGCTTCAATCCAAGATGATTGAGTCATAACATGTTGCCAGCTTTTAGGCTCAACTTTGGAGAGAAATGCATCAAAATAGCAGTAGAGTGCACTCTCTTGTAATTGATGGCGTGTAGAGGCTGGTCGATCTAGATCTCCAATAACATTCCTAATTGGGTGATCTTTTATCCATTTGGTGCTATGATTTTCAATCCTAGGTGGTCTGGAGTGAACAATAGAAGGAGCTTCTTCTGAGGTAGACGCGGCTGAAGGGTTTTCAGGTATCGCTACACCAAAGAAAGGAAGCTCTTGCAGGTGAGCATATTCCAAATCGTGATCGATAGGATCCTCTTCAACATCATTAGGCACAAGTAGGGGTGACGATTCAGGTGTAGTTTGAGAATCACTTGATGAAGGTGCATCCGGTTCAATGTTAATTGAAGATGCATTGGATAAAGCTTCATTTACAGGAGCAATAACTTCAGGGATTGGAGCTATCACTACAGGTGCTGAAACTTCATCATATGGGGGATCAAAGAATTCATCAAACAACGGTTGAAACAGTTTATCCCACTCAGGCCTTGTAGGTGGTAAAAATGATGTAGAAGTAGGATTATTGGGAACTAATCCGGAACTAATAGCACCGGTTCCCATCTCATGAAGCGCGGGTTCAGAGCTGTGTTGCTCAGAAGCCATCGCTGTCAGCTCATCGAAATCTGCGTCCATAGTTTCTACAATCTTACCAAGACGACGGTTGTAAATTCGGTATGCTTTCTTGGACGGTGAGTAACCAATGAAAATACCTATATCGGCTTTTGGTTGAAGCTTACCCAAGTTCTCACTATTAATGTTTGGATAACAAAGAGCACCAAACACATGAAAAAATGAAACATCGGGTTTACGGTCATGTAGAAGCTCATAAGGTGTTTTTCCATGGCGTTTCCGAATGATAGAACGGTTTTGGGTGAAACATGCAGTAGATATAGCTTCTGCCCACAAGAACAATGGAGCGTTCGCATAAATAAGCATCGTCCTAGCAGCTTCCATAAGCGTACGATTCCGTCTTTCAACGACACCGTTTTGTTGTGGAGTGCGTGCAGCGGATGTTTCATGTGAGATACCAACTCCTTCATAGTAATCACGAAGAGTCTGGTTGACGAACTCTGTTCCATTATCTGTACGAATACGGCAGACAGTAGTATTCAAACGTACCTGAATGAATTTCAGAAAGGTGATGATAGCCTTCGGTGCTTCATCCTTTGTACGTAGAAATCTAACCCATGTAAACCTGGAGAAATCATCCACAATAACCAGAATGAATTTCTTACCGCTCACACTTTCAGTTCTCATTGGCCCACAAAGATCCATATGCAAAAGATGAAGTTTTTCTTGATTGGTGTCTTCAGCTTTGGGCTTGTATGATTTCTTGGTAATTTTCCCCCTTGAACACGCGGAACATAAATGATCCTTGTAAAATTTGAACTTTGGAAGACCACGAACTAATTCGTTTTTAGCCAGATGATTAATAGCATCAAAGTTAAGATGAGATAATCGGCGATGCCATAACCATGACTTGGTCTTAGATGCTTTAGAGAGAAGACATACTGGAGAGGCGGCCATCATGTCTTGTAGGGACAACGTATAAAGATTTGCACCACGAGATCCCTTCAACAAGTCTTTTCCTTCCAAGTTGCGGATGAAACAAGTGTGTTGTCGAAAAGCAACCTCTAGGTTGGAATCACAAAACTGTCCTACTGAAAATAAGTTATCACCAAGACCTTCTACATAGTATACCCTAGAAATCGTAACGTTTCCAATCTGATATTCACCATATCCCATTATATTTGCTATATGATCATTACCGAATTTAACCGTTCCAAGAAACTTGCTGACGAAATTTCGGAGCATCGAGCGATCTCCGGTCATATGCTTTGAACAACCGGAGTCCAAATACCGCAGGATGATTTGGACCACCTGAAAATATCACCACACGAAGACAATGTAGAGGTATCGGAATCTGAATGTTCCTTGTTATTAGCAGGTACAGATTTAATAATCTTAGATTTGCTAACTCTAGGTTTCTTAGATTTCCTAGCCTTCTTCTTCCTAGTTGGTGGTGTAGATTCTAGTTGGCTTAAATCCTGAGGTATTTCTTCACTGATAGGCACTATAGTGGGGGCAGACCTAATTAAAGGGCGCTGTTTCCATACTTGAGTGCGAGTGTTCCTAACTAAAGGACGCTCAGACCTAACCTCAATGGATGCATTCCTAGTTAAAGGGCACATTGTTCCATCTAATGTAAAGGTCCTACAAGTGGGACGCCATTGCCAGCCAACTTGGGCACGAGTTCTACCTGTTGGCTTCCATTCAAGACCATTCCTAATGGCATTTATTTCATTCACATGATCAATAAGACACAAATCATGACGTTGGGAAAACATACATTCATTACAATTCCAACAATTCAAATTAGAATTCACGAATGGTTTAGGCTTCTGCACAGGCGCAGAGCTTTTAGTCTCAACATGATTCTTTTTATTTAAAACTGAACTAACATTCCTATGGTGAGCTTCTACTTTCTTCTTTTTGGCACTACTAGTGGAGGGCTTGATCTTATCTTTCTTGAGTGGCGATCCTTTAGCCTTAGTAGTCTCTTTTAATCCTGTAGAAGGCAAAGTGGGAATATTAGCAACAGATTTTAAAGGTGCCTTACTTGATGGTGCCAATGACGGTTTTGCTCCTGGAGTCTTATTGAATGGAGTTACAGCAATGGGCCTATTAGTAAGTAGTGCAGAGCCTGGTTTACCTATGTATTGCAGATATGCTAAGCAATATTGAACTCGCTTAATATATTCATGAGCCGAATAATAGTAGCTACTTGAGGGATCTAAGGCATAAAGATCGTCTAAAATATTCCTAACAAGATCTACATGCTTAATTGCATTCCTCATATAATCATCGTAGGTAACCGAGTTTCTCTTATGAAGCGGGTTCTTATAAAGCACTACTGACTTGGTTGTAGGAGCACTAGTGGACGGTGCAGAGTCGGTAGCTAAGTTATCAACAACTTCTTGTCGGGTGAGAAGAAGTGTCTCCTTTAACTCGGCCAAAACCATGTTTTTGTCAATGAGCAGGATGTTTAAGTCAGAGATTTCCTCACACTTTTGGTTCAGTTGTTCAACATAAGATTGTTGCTGTGCTGCATTAAAAGCGAAGCGTTCTTCTAGTGAACCATAAAGAGTGGATAGTCCCTGTCTTGTTCGATCCATCTCCCCTAGAACAGACGAAAGTCTAATTTCTAAGACCTGGTTTTTAGACTCTGCAGCCTCTAGTTCCAATTTTAGTGTTTCATTTGATGACACATCTCTCTTCAATCTCATAATCTCTTCCTCTAATGCCTTAACAATTGCAATCATCTTGTCACTCGTCTCAACACCGTTTTCACAACTATTTGATATCAAAAGATCCTCATTTTGAGTTTGTTGTTTTAATTCTAAAGATATACAATGTTGTTCGAGTTGATTAAAGCGTTTTGAAAGTAAATTGTAAGAATCTTGTAGCTTTAAAAACTCAGCGTTAGATTCGTGACAAGAATGATTATCTACCTCATTTACAGTATCAGCAGCATTTACAGAGAGATCACAAACATCATCACATATATTCACAGCATCACAATTAATCATAGCGGATGTAAGCTCATTCGAATAATTAACATTTACAGTAGTAAGCACATCATACGAAATTACTTGGGACAAGAATCGGTCATATTCGGATAAAATATTTTCCTTTTCAATTAGTAGTAGTTCGTAAGCAGTGTCCATTTCATAAAACACTTTTTGAACTTCACCAATTTCAAACTGAAGATTTTCTTTAAGAGATGCAAAACTTCCTTTTAGACTTTCGACAAATGGGTTGATCTCATTCTTAAACACCTCGTTCATGTGTTCGAAAGCCCATTCTCCGGCGTTTAGGCCATTTGAAGTCGTACATTCCAAAATGACCTTGTCAAAATTAGTAAAGTATTGATTAATCTCTTGCAAGTTTAACCATACAGTGCTAACAGGTGGAAGATCCTTTGGAATTTCCTTAGGACCTTCCATGTTGACAAGTGTAGGAAATGTACTAGGGTTTTCTTCATTTAACATGTAGGTTGGTGCCGTAATGAGATCTTTGTCCATATGGAAGCGAATTCTAAAATCCGTTTTAGCAAGCTCCTGATTCATTTTAAAATAATCACAATCTGGATATTTTGCAGAATTGTATGACCGATCCTTATCAACTAGATCCTTACTTGTTCGATCATCAAAAATAACAATCGGGTCTAAGACCAATCCTAATTGGGTTGCATTATAAAGTCTTGGACTATGTTTTAAAGCTTGTTTTGCATACCTTGGGTTAGGGGGAAGGCCTTTTTGACGTGATAAGTTAAATTCTCTAAACGAAGCATCAAATAAGTGCACTAGTTGAGAAGCAGCGTATTGTCTTAAAAGCAAGTAATCTAGACTTATAATCTTATTAGCAGCATTAATCTCCATTTCATTCTTCTTAGACTCGAGTAACTCAAAATCCGTTTGAAGTTTTTGAAAATTAGTGACCACTAACTCCTTTTCTTTAAGTTCATTAGAAAGATTTGCTCTTAAGTTTTCAATTTCTTGCAAATGACCCATTTGTTTGTTTCGAAAGTGATCATATTCGGGATTTGTTAGAACACTAGACGAAGGCACTAATTCCAAGGTTTGAACTTTCTCATTGCTTAAGACAAGCTCATCAGACAAATTCTTATTCTTAGCTAGGGTTTCTAAGAGCGCATCATTCATTTGGCTAAGTAATGTAGCAGGAACCATGACCAAATCTTGTTGAGAAGGAGTATGCGTATTCGAAATGGCTCCCGGTTGTGATTCACTCAAAGTCTGGGGACTCACATTGATATTACTATCATTGATTGTCTCCTCATTTGAAAGACTCACCACCGAAGACTCATTCGAATCAACACTCTCTTGCACAACTTGATGTGGTAGAATACTAGCATTAGTGGTATTATCAGTGGTATTAATAAGTACCTCAGATCTCTTTTCTGGCCCTAAGCTGGAGATAGTTGCCATGAGAGCAGCCTTTGCAGATTGAAATTCATCACAGTCTGAGTCATACGCATCGAGATCATCTGCTTGGTATGCTGCATTCTGTGTGGTGGCAGCGTCTTGTTCAGCAATCCCTGGATCAGCAAGAAATGCAAGCTCCTCTTCATCAAGTTCCCTTCCTTGTGTCTGAGCATTCACCAGATAGATCTTCTCTGCAAACCATTGACCATCCCTTCTCCTCTTGGGTTTCTTGCAATCCCTGGACATGTGTCCTTCTTCCTTGCAGTTGTAGCATGTAATCATTCTCAACTTGCCTGTGGAATTTTCCCGTGGAGGATTGTTGACCATTGGAGCAGGATTGATCGTGCGAGCATTGGTAGTTGATGTAGTAGTTCTCCCCTGATATGGTTGAATAGGTTGAACCATTACCCTGCCATTCTCAATAGTAGCTTGTTGACGAGAATTGGATGAATTCCTCAACTGATTGTTAGTTGGAGCTGATCCCCTAAATCCTCGTTTGCTTAAAGTCCTTGTGAGATACGCAGACATAGTGGTTAACACTTCAACTGGGTCAGCTCCTTGTTTGAATACAGGAATGGGGATTTCCTCATCATCACAGTACATTGCTTGGTCTTGTTGAACTGCATAATCACTAGAAGGAATACTCATTTGATCAGAGTAGCTTGATGGATATGCTGCATTCTCTTGATAAGAAGTATATGAAGGCTGAGCATAAGGTGCAATACTTGCTGAGTGAGGTTGTGAAGCATATTGTGATGAAGGTGCATTAAACCGATATTGTTGCTGATGTGAGGTGGGTGGTTGCGGCAGAATCGAATATTGAGGGAAGCTTGGAGTCATGTACGGTGATGGATGATAGGCTTGGTGTCCCATGATATAAGGAGTGTTGTTGTAGGACAAGCTTGGTTGATTTGCCATCAAAGCTAAAGAATCAAGGTACATACCTCGAGGTGAACGGTGCATGATCACATGCTTCTCATGCTGCTGAAGAAAAGCATAGATTTGATCCAAATTGCACTTATGCAAATCCCTGGTTAACTTAACATCGGTAATATACTCACCCCATTCAGCTTGAGGTAAAGTATTCAAGAATTTGGTGTTAACCTGGAATGGAGCAATCACGAGATTGTACACATTCAGATCATTCATGAGAGTAGAGAATCTGAAGTAGTAGTCGTGTAGCGTTTCCCCTGGACTGTACGTGAATCTATCAAACAGATCATACAACTGACATTCCCTTTCCTGTTTGGTAAGAGACGTACCTTGTAGCAACACCTTTAGACGTTCCCATAAATCCTTTGCAACCGTATACTGACTTACCATGCGATAAATATCATGCGGAAGAGCTTGGAGAAGAGTCTGTAGAGCCTTTTCATCAACATCAGCAATGAGTTGTTGTGCCGGTGTGAGTTCTTCAAATTCTCTTGGTCGAGTCACGTTATTTGCCACAATGGTACCATAGTCGAGTGGACCATTCAAAATCGATTTGACCATAAGCCTTCCGTATGTTGGTTTTCCCTTCAGATATTGCATCATGCGGCCCTGCCATGCCTCAAACACCTCTTTAATAAGCATCGGTGGACGATTATCAGTTCCGTTATGATTGAAATATCCGTAAGTGACGTCATCTGAGGCATTAATGAATTTGGATTCATTTTTGTTCACTTCAAAGAAACAAAGATTATCGGTTGATCGAGCAGTGAAGTAAAGCTTGTGAATTGTGTTGAGTTTTTGTTGTAAGAAACCAAGATTAAATCCTCTAAAAAATCGTCGAAAAAACAAGTAAAATATCCCTTGATTCGGAACTTTTGTTGATTCGGAAGTGTTGATTCGGAAGATTTTGGCTTGGAATACCTTGATTCGGAACTTTTGGCTTGATTCGGAACTTTTGGCTTGATCCGGAACTTCTTGGTTCGGAACTTCTTGGTTCGGAACTCCTTGGTTCGGAACTCCTTGGTTCGGAACTCCTTGGTTCGGAACTCCTTGGTTCGGAACTCCTTGGTTCGGAACTCCTTGGTTCGGAACTCCTTGGTTCGGAACTCCTTGGTTCGGAACTCCTTGGTTCGGAACTCCTTGGTTCGGAACTCCTTGGTTCGGAACTCCTTGGTTCGGAACTCCTTGGTTCGGAACTCCTTGGTTCGGAACTTTGCTGGGAAATCAGAAACTTTGTACGAGTATGCAGTCGATCAAAAATGGTGATTTAAACCCAGATTTTTTACCAAATAACCCAAAAAGTTTTGTGATTTTTACAATAATAAGTAAAAACTAGTACTTATCTACTAATCCCAATCACAAAAACACCAAAAACACTAAGAATCAAGATGATCTTCTTAAAGAACACTAATACAATCAAAAACTAAAAAACCACACAAATCATTACCTTAAATCACCCCATAGCTCTTGATACCAAATGTAGAATCTTGATAACCTATGAATCTATGAAGTGGGTTGATGTTTTCTAGAGAGAGAAACTAGAGAGAGAAAGTGAGAGAAAACTATGTGTTATTTTATTGAATGGAACTAGAAAAATGACAACAACCAACCCCTTTCCAAGGAGGAAAGGGGTATTTATACTTCCAAGCCTTAAGTGGACTTGGGCCGGCCCATGACAAGCCCATGGACCGGTTCTTACTTAACTAAATAAGTAACTATTAACTACGAGCTATTACAATCATTAATAATATTGTGGAGTGACCGATACTTCTAATATACGTAAAAATGTATTTCTAACATACTTCGTGCCTACTGGTACATCACATGATGGAGTTATCTACCACATAGTCTAATTATACAATGCACAAGATTAAATTAATCTTCCTAATTTCATTACAACAATACAAGGATTGGGTTATTTCACATAAAATTGTCTCAGCTAAGTGCAATGCTATCCATCATAAAAATTGGCATCTGACCCATGCTAACAACTAAAGTATCACCTTGCGCGGGTGACGAATCAGATAGGCAAGCCCAGCATATGACTACCACCAATAACTATAACAGTTCTCCAACTCTTTTCTAAGGCCACCGTGCGCGGGTGGCGAGCCGAATAAGATCAATTTCAAATGTCTTAACCCAACTATTACAATTTCATATTATTTATTTAAACTTTTTACTCGATCTAAGCAAAGGTAAGTAGAAGGAATTCAACCGGCGTAGTTTGATCATCTAATTATACATATGCCTAACTACATGCAAACAATCAAATCAATTTAATAACAAAATTATACAATGGAATCGGGTGCACCTGATAATTATGGCCAAATCCTCTAGCTTGCTCCAATAAATCATCCACAAGCTAATCTTCAGAATCTGTAAACACTTAACAAACATATATGTAGAAGAAACTTCCACATTTAATTAGCACAAGACTCTTATAATGTGATTTAAAATTAAAAGAAAAATGCAATTTTTCCACATTTAAAAATTTTCAATTTTTCCCAAAAATCACATTTTAACCCATTTTGACCAAAATTTCACACAAAAACATGTAACACATGTGCCACTCCCCTCAACTTAAAGCATTGCATTGTCCCTAATGCAAAAACTTTAAATTGAAATTTTGGTTAAAAATCAATTTGACAAACTCACACAAAAAAAAAACAAAAACCTAACTCACTTTCGTAGGAATCACGGTTGCATTTAGCGTATGCAACAAGCCTTTAAACCACTCGGTAGCCCGACTGGACGAGTTTTGTCTCGTGAGGGTTTGTAGTGAACACACCCACAAAGTTCCACAAACCACGGGTTGCCTCCCGCGAAGCGCTAAGTTTACCGTCTTCAGCCAGACATAACTCATATGAGCTATTGAGACGGTTGGATTGGTTCCAAGTAAACCACATCCACCGTTTCCATCTGATCACTCTCCAACTCAACATACGGCTTTAAACGGTGTCCATTAACTTTAAAAGGCTCTCCACCCACCATATTTTTTATTTCAATGGCTCCGTATGGAGAGACTTGAGTCACAACGTATGGACCCGTCCATTTACTTCTTAACTTTCCAGGAAAAAGCTTAAGTCTAGCATTGAATAACCAAACTTTTTGACCAACCAAGAACGATTTCTTGGTGATGTGTCGATCATGAAAAGCTTTGGTTTTCTCCTTATAAATCCTAGAACTCTCATAAGCATCACGTCTAATCTCATCTAGTTCAGATAATTGAAGTTTCCTAGAACTACCCGCTTTCTCTAAATCCAGATTAACAGTCTTAATCGCCCATTCAGCCCTATGCTCTATCTCAACCGGTAAATGACACGCCTTCCCATATACCAACTTATACGGTGACATACCAATAGGAGTCTTAAAAGCCGTCCTATATGCCCACAAAGCATCATCTAACCTCAAGGACCAATCTTTCCTATCACTACGGACAGTCTTTTCTAAGATTCGCTTAATCTCCCTATTAGATACTTCCACCTGTCCACTAGTCTGTGGGTGATAACGGGTATCTATCCTATGATTAAATCCATAGTGTTTCAATAATTTCCCAAATCTAAAGTTCTTAAAGTGAGAACCCCCATCACTAATTATAGCCTTAGGAATTCCATGTCTAGCAAAGATATTCTTCTTAACAAACTTAGGAACTACACTATGGTCATTCGTTCTAGTAGCCTCAGCCTCTACCCACTTAGACACATAATCAACTGCCACTAAAATGTAAACATTGCCATGGGAAGTGGGGAATGGTCCCATAAAATCAATACCCTACACGTCAAAGATCTCAACAACAAGTATGGGATTCATAGGCATTTGATCACGCCTTGAAATCCCTCCAACTTGTTGGCAACGAATACATGCTTTCACAAAAGACTGGGCATCCTTGAAGATAGTCGGCCAAAAGAAACCGCTTTGTAGGACTTTATGCCCAGTTTTCGTAGCACCAAAGTGACCACCACATGCATAAGAATGGCAATGAGCCAATATGTCCATATGCTCATGGTCGGGAACACATCTCCTAACAACTTGGTCAACACACACCTTATAGAGCTCCGGATCCTCCCAAAAATAATGCTTCAACTGGGAGAAGAAGTATTTTCTTTGTTGCTTGGACCAAAAATCCGGAAGCTTTTTAACAGCTAAGTAATTAACTATATTTGCGTACCAAGGAACCTTAGAAACCTCAAACAAACTTTCATCCGGAAATCTTTCCTTAATCACATCAGAAGGGTTGAACGGTGGAGGAATAATTCTAGACAAATGGTCCGCAACTACATTTTCTGACCCCTTTTTATCCCGAATTTCTAGATTAAATTCCTGTAAAAGCAAAATCCACCTAAGCAACCTCGGTTTTGTCTCTTTCTTAGTCAACAAATGTCTTAAGGCACTATGATCTGAAAATACTATCACCTTAGAATGCCCCCAAATATAGGACCTAAACTTATCAAGAGCAAAAACCACGGCTAACAACTCTTTTTCAGTAGTGGTGTAATTCATTTGAGCTTCTGAAAAACTCTTACTAGCATAAAAGATCACAACGGGTTTCTTATCGACCCGCTGCCCTAGAACCGCCCCGGCAGCATAATCACTCGCATCACACATGATCTCGAAAGGTTCGACCAATCAGGTGATTGCAGAATAGGGGCTTCTACAAGCTTTTGCTTAAGCATATTGAATGCTTTAAGACATAATTCATTAAAGTCAAAGCGTGCATCTTTTAAGAGTAGATTGCAAAGAGGCTTTGATATTGCACTAAAATCTTTAATAAATCGCCTATAAAACCCAGCATGACCAAGAAAAGAACGCACACCTTTGACGGTAGTGGGAGGAGGAAGGGTTGAAATTACTTGTACCTTGGCACGGTCAACCTCAAACCCTTTTTCAGACACAACATGCCCTAATACTATTCCCTCTCGAACCATGAAATGGCTCTTCTCCCAACTAAGCACCAAATTAGTTTCGGTGCATCTTTTTAACACACTTTCAAGCTGATCAAGGCAGCTTTCAAAGGATTGACCAAAGATGGAGAAATCATCCATAAATATCTCTACAGATTCTCCAACCATGTCATAAAAGATACTCATCATACACCGCTGAAAGGTAGCGGGTGCATTACACAGGCCAAAAGGCATTCTTCGAAATGCAAACATCCCGTATGGACACGTAAACGTAGTTTTGGCCTGGTCATCAGGATGGATGGGTATTTGATTATAACCGGAATACCCATCCAAGAAGCAATAGAACTTTTTACCCGAAAGCTTCTCAACTATTTGATCAATGAAAGGTAGTGGGAAGTGATCTTTAGATGTGGCATTATTCAGCTTACGGTAATCTATACAAACTCTCCATCCAGTGACTGGTCGGGTTGTGAGCTTTTCCCCATTCTCGGTTTCAACAACGGTGATTCCGGCCTTTTTAGGCACCGCTTGAGTAGGACTTACCCATTTACTATCCGAGATGGGATATATGATACCAGCATCTAACCATTTAAGAACTTCCGTCTTGACCACCTCTTTCATATTAGGATTCAGACGCCTTTGCGCATCTCTTGCTGGCTTAATATCTGGGTCCGTAACAATTCGATGCATACATAATGAAGGGCTGATCCCTTTCAAGTCTGCAATCGTCCATCCTACTGCTGCTTTGTACTTGGAAAGCACTTTTAGAAGTGCTTCCTCTTGTGATTCAGAAAGATCAGAAGCAACAATAACGGGTAAAGTATTGTTAGGACCTAGAAAAGCATATTTGAGATTAGATGGCAAAGGTTTTAGTTCAAGAGTTGGAGGCACCTCTAAAGACGGTTTCGTGGCCGTATCAAAAGTAGAAGGCAAGGGCTCCACTTTATAAGACCAAGGTGGCTTTTGATGGTCCAAAGAACTGACCAAACACTCTTGAATCTCTAGAACTTCAGCAACATCAAGAATCTCCTCATTATCACCAGTTAGATATAATTCCAAAGGATCATCCTTAAGCATACGGGATGCATGCTTTTGAACCTCCTCATCAATCACATCTACTTGGTAACATTCATTCATCGTAGGAGAATTCATAGAATTAAACACATTCAATCTTATCTTTTTATTACCGAATGCAATATCCATGGCGCCAGTCCGACAATTAATCCTAGCATCTATCGTGGCTAAGAATGGACGCCCAAGGATAATAGTTGGTTGAACATCTTTGTATTGTGACTCGGTGTCCATAACAAAGAAGTCAACTGGGTAATAGAAATCATCAACTTTCACAATTACATCCTCTAAGATACCTCTAGGAATTTTGGTAGATCGATCGGCTAAGGAAATAATGGTGTCTGTCTTACGAAGAGTTCCTAAGTCATACTTATCAACCAAACTAGCAGGAAGGATGTTAATACTGGCACCAAGATCAAGGTGCGCCTTCTTAATGGCAATATTTTCGACCACCACTGAAATCAACGGTGCCCCAGGATCTTTGAATTTAGGAGGAAGAGAGCTAGATAAGACTGCACTAACATGCTCAGTTAGGTCAATCTTTTTAGGCAACGATGCCTTCAGCTTCCTCTTCTAGGTACACAAGTCCTTTAAAAACTTGGCATATGCAGGAATTTGCTTGATAGCATCAATAAGGGGGAGATTGATCTTAACTTGCTTGAAAGTCTCCCATATATCCTCAGCGTGAGGACCCTTTTTAGCTAACCTTGCAGATGTCGATTTCTCCAAAGCCGTAGGGTAAGGTGTGCTGGACACACCACCCTCCTCAACTTCGGGAGTTTTCGTAGCTTTTGGATTCGGTGTTGTTGGTTTAGGAAAATCATTTAACAAATCATTTACCAACTCAGAACCGGACTTAACATTATCAGAATTTTTACCTTCAACAATAATTTCGTCATCGGTAAAGAAATCCTCGACATCAGGAGAATTTGGAATCCCCTTGTCATTGTTGTAGATTTTACCGTTTCGAAGAGATGTCACCATATTCACGTGCTCATTTCCATTTTTCTTGTGTGCGGGATTCATGGTGGGGTAGCTCGGTAGCCTTCCCTCATCTCTTTTGCTTAATTGATCCGCTAATTGACCAACTTGTCTCTCAAGAGCTGCAATAGATTTAGTAGTGGTCTCGTGTCTTTGATTAGTGACCTCAAATTTTCTATTGATCTCTTGATTGTTGGTAGATAATGAATCCATAAGCCTATCAAACTTTCGGTCAAGGTTCAAGAGACGGGTGTCATCTTGGCCTTGGCCCTGATTTGGATATTGTTGTTGTGGCCTATGATTGTAAGAATTTTGTTGTAAGTTAGATGAATCGCCACCCTCGTACCTTGGTTTGTAACCATAGTGTTGTTGTTGGGCATTATTAGGGCGATTGTCTTCATCTTTCCAACGGAAATTGGGGTGATTGCGCCATCCAGGATTGTAACTTTCGGAGAATGGGTCATTTCGTGGATGACCACCATAGACTCCATTTACCTCCTCATTTGGTGGCGCCACCCAACTTTGACAATTATCGACAGAGTGACTCGGATCACCACACATTGAACACCCACTATGCGACACATTAGACACATTCGGAACACCTTTTCCTATATTTTTCAACAAAAGATCAACTTTCTTACTTAACTCGCTAATTTCGGAATGTGTGCCACGATGGTTAGACACATAATTGGCGGAAGATGGGTGGTTGTTTCGATCCACTGAAGCTTGGGTCTTAGAACCTTTGCTTAGTTTTTCAAAAAACTCCCATTCTTCCTCCATAGGTCGCGAGAAAAACATACCCCCACTAGTGGCCATCACAAATTGTTGGTTGTTATAATCCAACCCATCATAGAAGACTTTGACAAGCTCCCATTTTGGAACATCGTGATGAGGGCATGTTCTTAATAACTCCTTAAGTATATTAAATGCTTCATGAAACTGCTCGCCTAGGATTTGACGAAAGGATTTAATCTTATTTCTAATGGCAGCAGTTTTACTTATAGAATAAAATTCCTCAAGAAAAGCAGATTGCATTTCAGACCATGAGTTAATACTACCTGGCTCAAGAGATGAGAACCAGTCCTTAGCTTGATCTTTAAGAGAAAAAGGAAAAAGGCGAAGTCTTACCTCATCCTTGGTAATGTTATTAACCTGATGTGTGTCAGCAATTGAGAAGAATTCTCGTAGATGTGCATATGGCTCCTCACGACCTCTAAACACTGGCAAGATGGCTATGAGGTTCGGCTGTATCTTGAAGTTACTTGTAACCCCTTTAACCGGATCCAGATAAACGATAGGCGAGGGATCCTCGAAGATCCCCAGCCTGTAATAAGAATCAACACCTCGTGGTGGAGATTCTTCTCCGCTGCTACTTCCGCTAGCACTTCCGCCAACATCTTCGTCACCTGGCATTTCAGCGAAAAGCTCTGCTAAACCTGAAAAATCAAGATTAGTAGAAAACTGTCGAAACGTCTTCCTTCTTAACCTTGCACTTTTCTCAACCTCGGGATCGTAAGCTAACGGTGATGTACGTCCCGATCTACGTGTGCGCATACACTAACCTGCACACTCACAAGAAACAAAACAAACAAACAAAACAAAACAAAACAAGAAAAATAAAATCTTTTTGTATTTTTGTATTTTATTAAAGAAAAATATTAACAAAAACTTAAACGAAAAGCTCACTGAGTCCCCGGCAGCGGCGCCAAAATTTGATCGACGTCGAAGTGCCGGTAAAAAAAATAACCTAATTACCTTATACTAGATAGGGTAAGCGAGTATCGATCCACGAGGACTATGTGGTTTTAGTTTAAGTTTTGGGGTGATCACTGATCAATAAAGGTTTTGGTTTTTAAATCTAACAACTAAAATACTTTTGATAATAAAAATGCTGATTAAAAATTAAAATAGTTATTAAACTAATAGTAAAGCTAGAAAAATAAAATAAAGATGTAAACAATTAAAAGAAAAATGCAATCCCTTCCAGCTCCTAATATTTATGGTTGGTCACACTTATGGATTATTGAAACTTTTTAGAACCGATTACAAAGATTATTTTGACTTAATATGAATGAATTAACATCGGCATTTATTATGTTTATCGGTGACTCGCAATAATAAATCTTATATTAATCCAACCAATAATTATGTTTTAACAATTTATTTAGGTACAATTTATATCGATTATACGGCCATCTTTTTTTTTACTAAATAAAATAAGTATGAATCGTTAACTAATAATAAATTGTCTCGCACAAATAATTAAACATAATATTCAATCAATAAAAAAATAATTTATAAATAAATCATAAATCAATGTAATAAAAATATGACAATCCAAAAGTAATGATCAAACCATAAATAGAGGTACCGGAAGGAATTACAACAAAATTAGCCGGACATCGCGGTGCACTCGGTCAACTGCGTATCAACCATCATACTCTTTTTTTATCTATTAAAACTTGCGGCAAAAACACCTCCCACCAAATTCACACTTTTGTTGACTTGAATGGTGACTCCCTTTTCCTTTTTTTAAGATTTGTCGACTCTTCCCTTTTGTTGACCCAACTTCAGCCGTTTTTTTTTCTTTTCAAAAAGAAAACTTCAATGTCCATCTTCTATTCCAAAAAAACAATATATATATTCTTTTTCTCTTTAGTCGGTTAACTAATGATGGGCTATTGGGCCAAGTTTTTTTTTTTTTTTTTTAAATCCTTTTGACATATAATAACTTTGGCTCAATAAAAATTAACCCAACACTAATAATTGCTCGAACGAAGCCCGGACAAATAAAAGATGACCGAAAATATTGCGACCCGCTCAAATCTTTTTCTTCAATATTTTTTCTTCATTCATCCAATGTCTTTTCTCCAAAAAATTAATTAAAGCGGCCATTTTATTCCATTTCACTCGTAACCTGTATAATCACAAAACACACTCAAAGTACATATATAACGACTAAAAAAATATACAATTATACTAGATTAACATGCTATTAGGTGTATGCAAAATACACCGATTAAAGACCAAGGGCACAAGAGGAATTTCAATGATTAGGGTTTAGGACTTGTATTTTTTTATTCAAGCCTTCTAGTATTTTCCTAAGTCTAGTATAAATATGGGACGCATGTGTCCACATATTTTTGTTCCAGTTTTTGTAAAATTTTTAAACTATTAATGAAAATGAAAATTTAAGACTTGTGCAAAACTGAGTTCCAATTTATTGTTTTCAAAAGTAGTATAATCATTTACTTTTATTTGCAATTTAGTTTTAAGTTATCAAAAATTTGTGTTCAAAATTTTGGCAAGATTTTTTGAGATCCAAAATCAGTGTGTGGTGTTTGCAATAAGCCTGACAAGCTCATTTCAAGCATACAAACTTGATTTTGTTAGAATTTCAGTTCGTTACATCTTTGTTTCAAGAAAAGAGAATTGGTTTTCAAAACTTGATTTTCAATCCTTGTTTGCTGTTAATTAACCTTACTGTTCATATAAGCTACCCCATAAACTGCCTGGCAACAGCTTATTGGGTACTTATTTGAGCTTGAAGTGTGTTTCCTTGTTTGGTTTTGATTGTGCAGGATTCTAAAAAGGAAGCATTTCATTTTTCATTTATTCCTTTCCTTAAAGATATTGATATCCCTGGGTCTGTTGTAGACCTACCAACAGGGATCCTCTACACTTCCATAAGCTTTCATAAGCTCTAACAAGGCCCAATAGAAGGCATCAGCCTATAAGGTATGGGCTTGAACCCTATTGACCCTTGATTTGGAGTTTTATGTGATCTTTTTGGATTTGTTATTGAATGATTTGAGTGTGAACTGTTTCATGGTAGTTTGAGTAGTGATACATGCTTGTTTATGATACTTGTTTAGGTTGGTTATGATCAGATTTGTAGGAGTTTTGATTAAATTGTTTTGTTAAAATCTTGTTTCAACTTATATAGGGGTGTTTGGTTCTGCTTATTAAGCTAAGAGCTTGACAACCTTTTGGTCTAAAAATAGTCTAGACATACTTGATATAGTTGTATTGGGTCATATTAGTGGTAGGTTTTAAGTTTGTAACATGGAAACTGAGTTTTGCATGTTCATCAGTTGGTTAAAAACAATCACAAGATAATCAGTAGGCCATAACTATCTTGTTTTAGTGATTTTATTTGTTTAAAATCTTGGAATCTGTTAGACAATGAGTTAATCTAGGGTTGCTGTTTGTTTATTAGTTGTGTGGTTGTGTTTTGTATGAAATCTAGTGGTTTAAATTTCATCTGGTGACCATTTAAATCAGCAAGACACCCACAGACCTATTTAGTCACATCAGTAACTTGTAATTGCTCCTTGGTTTGATTTTCTTGGCTATAACTGGTGCTTTTTGTGCTTGCTTTGACTCCCCACAACCCAACTGGTTGTGGGGGTGCCTTTGTCTCCCAAAGAAACCATCTCAATAGCTCATAATCCATCAAAAGGTTCTGTAACACCCCACTTTGATAAGTGGAACGTTACACGTAATTATGGCGTGTCATCAAAGCATGCAAGGTAATATGTAGTAAAACATACATGACCATTGGGAAGACTGGAATCAAACATCGGTTCCCAAACATAAGACCAAAACATAATAAAGTAAATGAACTAGGAAAGACAAGACAAGCATAAGTATATGGCAAAAAGCAGAAGAAGTTTATGGCAGCTTCCATCTTATGCACTTCCTCCAAATGCTTGAGTCCGTCCTTGGGTACCTGCCGTTTTGGGACATGGAAAGGAAAGTAACGGCTGAGCATAACGCCCAGTGCACGGATATACGACATAGTATGAATGGCTGAAACATAAATAAGACTAATAGAAGCGGAAATGTATAAGTCCTGGAAAACCTAGTTGTCTTTCATGTTAACTGGTTTTAATTCTGAAAACATAGCTTATGTTACTTATGAAAATTCTATATTAGTTAATGTACCAAAAGCCAATATAGGTCATGAGATCAACAACGTACATGAATACTTGGAGGGGAGACCTCATCATGCAATTAGAGGGGTTGCCTCTAATTAACTGGTAAGTGGGTAGGAGGGATCAGCTCCTTGTGAATGATGCAAGGCACACACCACATTCACCATGAAATCCTGACTGAAACATGTAACTAGGATGCACCCATACGCCCCACATGATAATATAAAAATAAAATGGCCAAATAACTGAAAAGGGATGCCACGAGCTATCACTCCGCCGTGGTGAAGTCATAACAATGGTGCCTCCAGTGTTATGGCTATGGTACCTCTATAACTAGGTGAAACTGGTCATGCATGTATATGGCTAAGGTAACTAATAAAACATAAGCATTTAATCTGTAACTACTGGGAAAAACAGTTGGCTGCATATGGGAAATCCTAATGAAGGAAGAGATTGTCCTTACTGAAGGACAGGAAATCTATACCTTGTGTCCAGTGAACGAAGAAGAAGAACGGAAGAGAGTCCTACTTCGATCTCACTAATGCTACATAGATAGTATACGTGTATAAGTATTCTGATTACTGAGTACGTAACTGGTTTTGTATCGTGTCTTAGCTTGTTTTATATGTCCATGTCTTGTTTTACTGATTTTAACATTATACTGTGTTTATAATGTATTACGGATATTCTGATTAAGTATTACTTGTATTCCTTATATTATTATACTTGTTGTGTAATAACAAGTAACTGTTGGGTCAGTATTTACTGACCCTGAAGCAAATCTAGGATTTGAATATAAAATACCCCTAAGTGTTTCATGCTCACCAGTAAGGCCAGTCTGCTGATGCATGACCAGAGGAACAAAGTTCCTACTGAAGACTTTAAAGCTGAAGAAAGTTCAACACTCCCCTTCCAGTGAACTTAGAAGACAAAGGAGTCTTTGCTTCAAATACTAGGCGGTCTAGTTGCTGAAGAACAAGGACTGAAGAAGGGCTTTCAGTTCAGTTCGGCTTGACAATACCAAAATAAATGATGTCGATATCCTCTAGGATACTGAAGACTCTTCAGTATTCTGATGGTTTGCACTAGGCGGGAAAAGATAAATTTAAGTCAAAGTAGGTTGCTTGTATACTTAGATATAAGTACAACCTTTATCTTTTCTAGAATAGTTTATTAAGTACTTTGTACTGTTTATCCAGCATGGGCATCAACCACCCACTGGATAAACTAATGCATTGGTACATGCAAAATGCAAACCCTAATTTACACTGCCTATATAAAGGAGTGTACATTGGGAGAGAAAGGTAACCAATACAAGAGCTTAAACTCTGGAAACCTTTCTCTCTCGATACCAACTAAACCATATAGCCAAAGATGCATATGAACGTTTAGATTGGAGCTTAGAGTTTAACTTTGATTAAACGTTTAAGTAGAGGAGATCAAACCTCATTGTCATTCAACCACTTTGTTATTCCGCAAATAAAGTGGGTTATAGATTCTTTATTTGATTCTAAAAAAGGTCTATACGTTGAAAAGTATATTGGTATTAATGTTTTAATCTTTCATAGTTCTTATCTTATGTTAAAACAACACACTTGAGTCAAAGTAATAGTTATTACTTAAGATAATAAGTAATATCGAATTACTAGGGACCAACAAGTGGTATAAGAGCAGTTTGATTAGTTAAAATCTTATTTTATTAAACTGCTCATTTAAAAGTTTTCAAATCAAGATCCAAAATCACTCAAGTTATACCACAAACCCTAGAATATAGGGGTGGCCAACTCAATGCCGCTCCTGTACTAGAGGTAGCCAACTTTACAAACTGGAAGAAGAGGTTTCTTGTCCACATGGTTAGATTGAACCTCAATTCCTTGGAATAATTGAAAATGGTCCTTTTGTTCCCATGGTTAAGGACAATAAAAAACCTGAAGTACAATGGACTGCTAATGAGAGAAAAGCTGCTAACCTTGATCAGCGTCTCAAAAGTCTCATCCTGTCTGTACTCCCAGATGACCAAATGAATTCTGTTGTAAATTGCAAAACAGCCAAATCAACATGGGAGGACCTTATTCTTTACCATGAGGGACCCTCTAATGTAAAAGAAAACAGAATCATGGATTTAAAGCTTCAATACAACACCTTCAAGCACAAAGAAGGGGAAACCCTCACACAGACATTCACCAGATACAAAGCACTAATGAATGAACTTGTGAATGATGGTGTTGAGATTTCAAAACTTGAAATCAACACAATTTTTGTTAATGCATTGCCAAAGAAGTGGCTCAGTTTCTGCCAAAGCTTGAGAAGTGCTAATCACATTAAAGATTGTGATCTAGCCTCTCTTTTTGGGAAACTAAAATATGAAGAAAACCTAGTTGATAGGATTTATGAAGGCTCAAGCAAGAGTAAAGCATTAACCATTGCTACACCCTTGTCCACAGCCTTCTTCAGTAAAGCTGTCGTTCAAGACTACCAAGAGAGTCTTGATGATGAGGAAGATACTAGATCTAGTGAGGAATATCTGAATGACCTCAAAGAGGAATTTCATGAAAGAGCACTTCTGGCCAAGTCTAGAAGGTTCTTTAAGAAAGGAGGCAAGTTCTCCAGCTCCACAAAAGCTTTAGTTGACACTGAATGCTACAAATGTGGGAAGACTGGTCACTATGCTAGGGATTGTTATTCAAAAACATCTCTCCCTTGATATTCCTCACCAGCTCAATCAAGACCAACTGGTCAATCATCATTTCAACCAAAACAAATTGCTTCTACTCCATTTCAGCAAAGCAGGGTTGAACTCAGGCCTACAAAATACTTTGAGGCCAAATACAGGGAAATCAAGGCAAGTTTGGCCTTAATGAGTACTGAAAGCTTCTCATCCAAGAACCTCAAGCAAGACAAGAACAAAGGACTTGTTGCTGAAGCTTATGAATGGGATGAAGAAGATGTTTCTTTAGATGATGATGAGTTGGTAAATGTAAAAGTGTTAATGGCACTTGCTGATGATGAAGGGGCAAGCTCAAATGTTGTCACCAGAGAAAGTGCCAGAAATGGAGAATGGGTCAATGTCACAATCAAAAAGGTATAAACTCTTATTGAATTAGAAGATAAAGATGACATTAAAATTGTCTTTGATTACTTGTGCATTGATCTAAAATTTGTCGAAGAGTAAAGAAACAATTTGCTTGAAAAATTTCACAAACTTGTTTTACAACTTGAAGATTTTGAAAGTAAGCAAATAGAGCTAAAAGAAGCTAAACTTGATATTCATACTTTTCAACAATTGAACAAATAAATTTTGGAAGAAAATAACTCTTTTACAGTGGAACTAAAAGAAGCAAATGACATTGTTAAATCTTAGCTTAGAAACTCTGATAGGGTAAATCAATGCATAAGTGAACAAATACCTGCTCAAATGAAGAAAATGCTTGGTGCTGAAGGATCCTCCAGCACCAAACCTATTGTCTTTGTCAAAGCCTCTGAGGTTGGTAGCTCGATCCCTGACATTGAAAGGTCAGGTGAACAGAATTTACCCAATCATGACACTGGACAAATCCTTCTTCCTGAGTCTCAAGCATGTGTTGACACTTCAGCACAAGCTGAATCCTCAGTTACTGAGGATGACTCAGATGATGATATAGAGATTGAAGTAAGTACCCCACTTCCTTCATTGGAGAAGCTGGCTGGTGCTGAACCCTCTACTGGACCCAAATCTATCCAGTCTATCATCAAGTCACACATCACACACAAAGGTAGTTCTTCCAAACATGTCAAAATTGACACTTCAAAGAACTCTTCAGCTCCTACTGAAGGTTCACATATGGGAACTACCTCTTCAGTTTCATCAAATAAACTGAAAAATGCTAAATCTGAGGAAGATAAGAGAATGTCTCTTGTCATGCAAGAGATCAATGATCTTAAAATATAACTCAGACATCAACAAACACCAACACGATTCAGAGATGAACCTTCATATTCTCCTCATTTAAAGTACAAGACACAATTTAAAAGAGCTTGTGAGTTATGTGGTCAAAACAACCATCTCACTCAAACTTGCTTAAGAGTGATTTATTGTACTAAATGTGAAAGGACTGATCATCGCACTTGTGAACACACTCAGTATATGCTGGCCAAAACAAGTGCTGATGCTCACAAATCTGAAGCATCTCATTCCAGGAGAAATATGCCTTTCCCACCATGTATTCATTGTGGTATGAACAATCATCACCCAGATGCCTGCCACTATTACGCTGTTTATAATATTTGTGGAAGTTATGACCATGGCACTCATGGACATAATCGAATCATCTCACTTAGAAGAGGTATTAGACCAAGAAACCCAAACTCTATTACCAAATGTTGTGAGACTTATGGAAGCAATGTCCACACTACATCTGATCACAACCATATAGAGTGGTTCAGAAGAGGTGAAGCCCTCCAGGCTAAGAAAGCTAAAGCTGTTCAAACCTCTTCTTCTTCTGAGCGATCACACATACCCTCTACAAGAGGACCCTTCAGATCTAGAACACCTTCTAGATCTAAAACCCCCACCCAACAAAGGTGGGTTTCAAAACAAAACTGACCATTTCCTTAACTTGTGCAGTGTGATCTCAGGAAGCCTATTTGGTACCTAGATAGTGGCTGCTCAAGACATATGACTGGCACCAAAAGTTATCTGCGCAAGTATAAGGAGGAACAAGGTCCTAAAGTTGTTTTTGGTGATAACTCATCAGCTACTACTGAAGGATTTGGTTCAGTGAAATGCAATGGTATAGTTTTCTCAAGGGTAGCATATGTAAATGGATTGAAGCACAACCTCATCAGCATAAGTCAACTTTGTAATGCAAAGTATCTTGTGCTGTTTGATGAAAAAAAAGGTACAATCTTCTACTCCAATCATGAAATTATGATGATTGCTCCAAGAGTCAAAGATGTTTATGTCATGAACATGAACTCAACTCAGGAGACATCCTTCTTTGCTAAAGCCTCCAATATTACCAATTGGCTTTGGCATAAGAGGCTCTCACATCTCAATTTCAAAACAATAAATCTGCTGGCAAAACAAAATTTTGTTATTGGTCTTCCCTCACTTGTCTACTCCAAGGACAAACCGTGCTCAGCATGTGAAAAAGGGAAGCCCCATAGGGCCAGTTTCAAAACAAAGCAAACTTTCTCAATCAAAGCAAGTCTTCATTTGCTTCACATGGACTTATTTGGCCCAGTATCACCTAGGGCCATTTTTCATGAAAAATATACACTTATCATTGTTGATGAGTACTCAAGGTAAACCTGGGTATATTTTCTGACAAAGAAAAGCCATGCACCAGATGCCATTATGTCATTCATCAAAAGAGTTGAAAATTAAAATGACACTCATGTCAAACAACTCAGAACTGACAATGGCACTGAATTCAGAAATCACTCACTGATCAAATTCTGTGATGACAAAGGAATTTCCCAAAATTTCTCATCTCCTTACACACCTGAACAAAATGGTGTGGCTGAAAGAAGGAACAAAACTTTGATTGAAGTAGCAAGAACAATGCTTGCTAGATCTGCTCTCTCTAAGCACTTTTGAACTGATGCTGTAGCTACTGCTTGCTACACTCAAAATAGATGCATTATTGTGAAGAGACACATGAAGACTCCCTATGCAGTCTTCAGGGGGAGAATTCCAAACATTTTATTCTTACATGTGTTTGGGTGTCCAGTATTCATTCACAATCACAAGGATCACCTTGGAAAGTTTGATGAAAAATTTGATGATGGTTATTTTCTTGGATACTCCCTAGTATCTAAAGTATATAGAGTCTTCAACACAAGAAGACAATGTATTGAAGAAACCTATCACATCACATTCAATGAAAGTTTTGAAGCTCTCACTTTTATAAATCCATCAGATGATGAACTTCATATACATGAATCTCAAAATTATCCATCTAATGAATTTAATCATTATGAGCCTTCTCAAAAATATCAAACAAGCAACTCAGTCCCTCATATTGATCCATTTGAAGATATGACAAGTCCTACAAAAGGAAATCCTCCAGTATCACATACTGATGGCTGTCAATCAAATAATGATCAATCTCAAAATGATCAGCAAGGAAACACAAATGACCAAAATGGTCAGTCTCAAAACAATCAGCATGCTGACACATAGGATCAAAATGATCAATCATATGCAGCTGCTGAAGAACAATTTGAGCCCCTTGCTTAAAGATCTCCTATCATCTCTAGGGAATTAGGTCTTGGATATGCTTCTTCTGACCAAGAAGGAAGTCCTCCAATGATTGAACCCTTGTCCACTGAATATACTTCAGTAGACACTAGATACATTCCAAGTCCAAGTCCATGTCACGGACTTCCAAGTTCTAGCTCTAATCATGATACCGGTACCTATTCTCCAGCTCCACAAAAATCTTGGACTCAAAATAGTCACGTACAACTGGTGAACATAATAGGTAATCCTGGTGAAGGTAGAGTCACTAGATCTATGGCAAAGAAACTGAGTGCTGCTTCATCTAGAGAATGCCTTTATGCAAATTTTCTCTCAGAAATTGAACCTACAAAGGTTTCTGAAGCACTCACACACCCTGGATGGGTGGATGCCATGCAAGAGGAACTCAATCAATTTGAAAGAAACAAAGTCTGGAAATTGGTTCCTCTTCCATATGGTAAATCAACCACTGGCACTAAATGGGTTTACAAGCTCAAAAGAGATGAAACCAATGCAGTGACAAAAAATAAAGCTAGGCTGGTGGCCCAAGGATTCAATCAAGAGCCTGGTGTTGATTTTGATCAAACCTTTGCTCCAGTTGCACGTATGGAAGCCATACGAATCTTCCTTGCATATGCCACTTACATGAACTTCATAATCTACCAAATGGATGTCAAAAGTGCATTCCTAAATGGTGACCTAAAAGAAGAAGTTTATGTTACCCAGCCTCCTGGCTTCGAGTGTAGTAAATACCCAAATCATGTCTACAAGCTTTACAAAGCTTTGTATGGACTGAAGCAAGCTCCAAGAGCATGGTATGAAACTCATTCAACTTTTCTCATTGAACATAAATTTGTCAGAGGAAAAATAGATAGCACCTTTTTCATCTATAAATCTAAAATTGACACCATTCTGGTACAAATTTATGTGGATGACATAATCTTTGGTTCTACAAGCTTGAAACTTTGCAAACAATTTGCCAAGCTTATGAACAGTAAGTTTGAGATGAGTATGATGAGAGAACTCACATACTTCCTTGGTCTTCAGATTAAACAATCTGACCAAGGAATCTCCATCAATCAAGAAAAATATGTCAAGGATCTGCCGAAGAAGTATGATATCAATTGTGCTTTAGTGAAGACTCCAATGGTACCCCCTAGTAACTTAGGACCTGATCTCATTGGACAATTAGTCAATGATACTCAGTATAGAGGTATGATTGGGTCACTCATGTACTTAAATGCAAGCAGACCTGGCATTCAATTCTCTACATGCCTTTGTGCAAGATACCAAGCAGATCCAAAGGAATCACACCTTACTGCTATTAAGAGAATCTTCAGATACCTAAAAGGTACACCAAGTCTAGGTCTTTGGTACCTCAAATCCTCAGGTTTTGATCTAAAGGGGTACTCAGATTCTGACTATGCTGGTTGCAATTTGGACAGAAAAAGCACTTCTGGTGCTTGCCAATTGCTAGGTGGCAAACTTGTGTGTTGGAGTGCTAAAAAGCAACAAATAGTTGCCATGTATTCAGCAGAAGCTGAATATGTGACAGTTGTTGGATGTTGTGCCAATGTTCTTTGGATGAAAAGCCAACTGGCTGATTATGACATAGAATATGAAAAGGTACCAATCTTTTGTGATAACACTAGTGCTATTGCAACATCCAATAATCCAGTCCTCCACTCAAGAACAAAACACATTGATATCAGATATCACTTTTTCAGAGATCACATTGTGAAAGGGGACATTGAATTACATTTCATCCCCACTCAATACCAATTGGCTGATATCTTCACCAAACCATTGGATGAACCAACTTTCAAAAGATTGATAATGGAGCTTGGTATGCTGAACATTGATGATACAAAACCCGAACCTTCAACATTCACTGATGAAGCTTGAAGGTTCAGCATTTCTTAAAAGATTTTGATTAATGTTAAGTAACATTGTCTGAGTAAAGGAGTGTGCAATGTCATGTGTCTATTTCACTTTATGTGATTGTGTATATGATGTTTTGTCACCTTATCTGATTCACTGAAGCTGAACAAATAAATCCCCAGTCATCAAAAGATTCCTTCAGCAATGCTGAACAAAATTTTAATACAAATGAATAGCTAGGCCTGGGTAGAGGAGCGTTCAATGTCATATGTCTTGTTTAGTTATATGAACATGTATATGGGGTTTTGTCGCCTCATCTAACGCACTGAAGCTCACAAGTATAGCCATCAGCTTCAGCATATCTGAGCAACAGCTTTTAAAACAAATCAATCATGTGATTCAAAAGAGTTAATGGTATTAAATTTCTTCTGACTAAAACAAACATTCTTTCAAAAAGGTGTCATTTGTTAATTAAGAAAATTTCAAACGTCTCCATCCACAGTCAACAATTCCTTGACACATGGGGCGTTTCACTGTGCAAAGCAACAGAAAAACATACCTTTTTGCAGATCATTAATGAGAAAGTTTGTGCCAAATGTTCAAAAGAAACCCTAAAAGATATATAACTTTTTCAAATGGTTTTAAAAACTTTTTACAAATCAGTTAAAGTTTTTATATAATCCGTAACAACTGGATTTCATTCCAAGCTTACAATCTTTTCATCCATAAACACGCACAACCTTTCTCTCTTTCAAAACACACACATAAACATAAATGGATGAATCATCTTCCACCCCCAAGATCACCAAAATCACTCTTAAACCATCCACTCATGTTAACTATCCCATTGATGACATCTTCTTCAAACCAAACAACATCACCTTGCTTAAACTTGAATCCATTAAGTCTGTTCCTGGGGAACAAGTTTTGACTTATATAACCAAAAGTGTTTTAAGGTATGCTTTATTTGAAGATCCTGGTATGATGTTTCAAAATGTGCTAAAAGAATTTTGGTTTACAACAGAGGCTTCTAACAACAAGAAGTCCATTAAGTTTAATTCTACTACGATGGGGATTCATGGTAGATTTGGGTTAAAATCATTTATAAAAGTTTTGGGGTTAGATTATTTGGAAAACCCTAATGAGTATGAAGAAGTACCTGATGATTTTATGATTGTTTTAAATTTCTTTATAGAAATTGGGTATACTGAAGAAATTTCTAAAAAAGGAGGGTTAAAAAGGAGTGCTTTACCACGAAGATGGAAGTTATTGATGACCATACTCATCGAATGTTTGGGGGGGGGGGGGGAACTGGAGGTCTTGACCAGATCAACCAAAAAGATGCCATCATTTTATACTGTCTGGCCAAGGGGGTCAAAGCTGATTTTGGGAGGCTTATTTTCGAGGATCTCCATGGGAAGCTGGAGAAAAAGACTAGAGAGAAAAACGTTGTGTACACCAGATTTCTATCTCTCCTTTTTGCTGACCATCTTGGAAATGATTTTTCAAAAATAACTGGAGAGCAACTAATTTTTAAAACCTTTGATCTTACTCACTGGAACATTCCAGTCAGCACTATTGATCCTCCTCTTACATAACCCATGCTGGACATCTGCTCAGCAGATGGTCCAGTAGTGTACAAAGCTCCCAAAGACACTTCTCCAACTGGAGAAGGGGATCTACAAGGCAAAAAGCCTGGAGCTTCATCTGGACCTCGTCAGAAGCAAACGTCAATTGATACCAAGAAGGTTAGACGTGGTTCCAGAAAGAGGAAAATCCTCACACAATCTTCCTCAAAGGAGATTGATGATGATTCCCTAGGCCATCCTTTGAAGAAGACCAAGTCCCTGGCCAAGGAAAAGAACCCCAGCCATCCATCACCTTCAGTCTCTGTTGGAGGAGATATGCATAAAGAGGCCCAACAAGCAACCCATCTCTCAACTTCTTTAAGAGAGAAGGGTGAAGAGGGAGCTCACCCTCAGCTTAGTAGTGTGGAGTCAGCATTGGTATGTACTTTCATTTTGAATACAAGTCATACTTCATTACCAATTTCTATCACTTGTCACTATGAGTCTGCATCAGGGAATGATGTGTCAGCAAATCCAACAGCTGATGCTGACCCTGGCCTATCTGTTTCTAATGATGTAGCTCCCTAACAACAGGGTTCTACTGAAGGAACCAAAAACATTACCATTGATCTAAACTTATCAGGGACTCTTTCTCAGGATCCATCAGGTCAAACCAACCCTGGTGGTGAAGGGCTTGAAACTGATCCACACACTCATGCTGATGCTCCAAAGATTCCCAAGGAAGTGCCTCTCACCACTGGAGCCAAGGTGGGACACTTGCCTACTTTTGTTGTCAGTATGTCTGGAGATGATCTGAAGAAAGAACCTGGGTTCAATGAGAGAATTCCAGTCAATCTAGATGACAGTGATGAAGAACCTGCTGATGCAACACTATTGCCACTTTCACCCAGAGCTGAGCAGGTAAAAGAATTAACCAATCAAGTGTTGATTCTTCAATCACAGGTTGCCAAACTGAAGGAAGAAAAGGTGCTTGCCGACAACAAAATCTCAACTATCAAAGCAAGACCACATCCTCCTTCTACTGAACAAATTAAGGATGTCCTCATTGCTGCTTTGATGCCCTTAGTCCAAGATGTGGCCACCACCACTTCCCTAAAGCAAGAGATGTCCTCTCTAATAGAATCCATCAACGGTGCTTCCATGGAGTTTCCACCATAATTCACACCAGTTCCTGGCCAAGTTATTACCTTATGTGATTCTATGTCCAAGATCAAAGATATAGTGGCGTTACTGGAGAAACAAAAGCTGACCATTTCTGAAGAGGTTTAGCAGAAGCTAAATGCCCTTGAAACTGTTCTAGCCATACTGGCCAAGGTAACTACCACTCTTGATCATCTTTGTGGCTTCTTCCCTACTAAAAGTTCATCAAAAGCTACTGGGCAGTCTTCTGCTGAGGGGGAGAAAAACACAATTCAGCAGCTCTTTTAGAAACATGCCCAAAAGAAGGCTCAGAAACAATCCATTGAGTCACCCATCACTGAAAAGAGCCCAACAAAGGGTAAGGGGGAGTCACCAGCAAAAGATGATGATATGCAAGGTTCACCTCCCTTAATACCCAAAAACAAAAATATTACTCTAAATGATCAGTTGATCAGCACTGGAGTGGCCTCTCAGGAAGAACTTGACAAGTTATACAAGCTTCAGCAAGAAGAAAAACTAAGAGATCTGAAGCTAAGCTTGTATGAGCAAATTGGAAGAGTTGAAATAGAAAGTGTCTTCAAGAAGAAAGTGTTATTTGAAAAGTTTTGTATAACAAGAATCAACAGAAGAAACATCTCATCAATCACCAATGTTGATATGTTGACCAACAAAGGTGACATCCATCTCAAGTTCTATAGAGGTGATGGAACTGATGAGATACTTGAAAACTTTCAAGGAAAAGAACTTTCTTATACTAAAGGGATGGAAATGAGTGTGATAATTGAGAAAAGGAAATCCAAGAGATGGGATGAAGTTCGCACCAGAATCGAGCACTATATGAGAAATCATGAAAGACTAGGTGAAATTTTGAACATCAACACTCAAGCCTGGAAGATCAAGATCCAATACTGGAGCTGAACAAAAGGGCAAATCTGATACAACCTGAAGTTGGTGACATCTTTGTCACTACAAAGAAATACAAAGGCCTTGTTCAGTTTTAAAATCATCTCCCTGGTCATGTAATGGACGAACCAGAACTAGGAATGATTATGTTCAATCATCAAGAACGTCGAGACTTTGTGGGCATAAGTGATCTTGATGAAATGAACAATGAACTTCTCTTGAATGTTCAAAGGATCTTTTACTCTCTTCATGGTGGTCCAGGACTTACTGATGCTGCTAAAACCTTCAACATGTGCTTGCTTGCTATATTGGACCACAGAAACTCAGATCCATTAACTCAGACTTCCATCATTGAAGATCTTAGGCCTAAGGAGAAGTGAATAATCATTTGTAATAATGTTTGTTGTAATTTGTAATGTTGTTAAATAAATGATTATCTGATGTTTATAAGTTATTAGTTATTCAGTGCAAGTAAGCAGAAGTTGTTATGTTCACTTACTACTGACATTAGACTTAGGCTATTTGTATATCTAAATAGGGGGAGATTGTTGGGTCAGTATGTTCTGACCCTGAAGCAACTCTAAGATTTGAATATAAAATCCCCCTAAGTGTTTCATGCTCAGCAGTAAGGCCAGTCTGCTGATGGATGACCAGAGGAACAAAGTTCCTACTGAAGACTTTAAAGCTAAAGAAAGTTCAGCACTCCCCTTCCAGTGAACTTAGAAGACAAAGGAGTCTTCGCTTCAAATACTAGGCGGTCTAGTTGCTGAAGAACAAGGACTGAAGAAGGGCTTTCAGTTCAGTTTGGCTTGACAATACCAAACTGAATGATGTCGATCTCCTCTAGGATACTGAAGACTCTTCAGTATTCTGATGGTTTGCACTAGGCGGGAAAAGATAACTTTAAGTCAAAGTAGGTTGCTTGTATACTTAGATATAAGTACAACCTTTATCTTTTCTAGAATAGTTTATTAAGTACTTTGTACTGTTTATCCAACATGGGCATCAACCACCCACTGGATAAACTAATGCATTGGTACATGCAAAATGCAAACCCTAATTCACACTACATATATAAAGGAGTGTACATTGGGAGAGAAAGGTAACCAATACAAGAGCTTAAACTCTGGAAACCTTTCTCTCTCGATACCAACTAAACCATATAGCCAAAGATGCATATGAACGTTTAAATTGGAGCTTAGAGTTTAACTTTGGTTAAACGTTTAAGTAGAGGAGATCAAACCCCATTGTCATTCAACCACTTTGTTATTCCGCAAACAAAGTGGGTTATAGATTTTTTATTTGATTCTAATAAAAGTCTATACGTTGAAAAGCATATTGGTATTGTTGTTTTAATCTTTCATAATTCTTATCTTATGTTGAAACAACACACTTGATTCAAAGTAATAATTATTACTTAAGATAATAAGTAATATTGAATTACTAGGGACCAACAAGTGGTAATAGAGCAGTTTGATTAGTTAAACTCTTATTTTAATAAACTGCTCATTTAAAAGTTTTCAAATCAAGATCCAAAATGGCTCAAGTTATACCACAAACCCTAGAATATAGGGGTGGCCAACTCAATGCTGCTCCTGTACTAGAGGTAGCCAACTTTACAAACTGGAAGAAGAGGTTTCTTGTCCACATGGTTGGAATTGAACCTCAATTCCTTGGAATCATTGAAAATGGTCCTTTTGTTCCCATGGTTAAGGACAATAAAAAACCTGAAGTACAATGGACTGCTAATGAGAGAAAAGCTGCTAACCTTGATCATCGTCTCAAAAGTCTCATCATGTCTGTACTCCCAGATGACCAAATGAATTCTGTTGTAAATTGCAAAACAGCCAAATCAACATGGGAGGACCTTATTCTTTACCACGAGGGACCCTCTGATGTAAAAGAAACCAGAATCATGGATTTAAAGCTTCAATACAACACCTTCAAGCACAAAGAAGGGGGAACCCTCACACAAACATTCACCAGATACAAAGCACTAATGAATGAACTTGTGAATGATGGTGTTGAGCTTTCAAAACTTGAAATCAACACAGTTTTTGTTAATGCATTGCCAAAGAAGTGGCTTAGTTTCTGCCAAAGCTTGAGAAATGCAAATCACATTAAAGATTGTGATCTAGCCTCTATTTTTGGGAAACTAAAATATGAAGAAAAACTAGTATTCCTTGTATTATTATACTTGTTGTGTAATAATAAGTAACTGTTGGGTCAGTATTTACTGACCCTGAAGCAACTCTAAGATTTGAATATAAAATCCCCCTAAGTGTTTCATGCTCAGCAGTAAGGCCAGTCTGCTGATGGATGACCAGAGGAACAAAGTTCCTACTGAAGACTTTAAAGCTGAAGAAAGTTCAGCACTCCCCTTCTAGTGAACTTAGAAGACAAAGGAGTCTTTGCTTCAAATACTAGGCGGTCTAGTTGCTGAAGAACAAGGACTGAAGAAGGGCTTTCAGTTTAGTTCGGCTTGACAATACCAAAATGAATGATGTCGATCTCCTCTAGGATACTGAAGACTCTTTAGTATTCTGATGGTTTGCACTAGGCGGGAAAAGATAACTTTAAGTCAAAGTAGGTTGCTTGTATACTTAGATATAAGTACAACCTTTATCTTTTCTAGAATAGTTTATTAAGTACTTTGTACTGTTTATCCAGCATGGGCATCAACCACCCACTGGATAAACTAATGCATTGGTACATGCAAAATGCAAACCCTAATTTACACTGCCTATATAAAGGAGTGTACATTGGGAGAGAAAGGTAACCAATACAAGAGCTTAAACTCTGGAAACCTTTCTCTCTCGATACCAACTAAACCATATAGCCAAAGATGCATATGAACGTTTAGATTGGAGCTTAGAGTTTAACTTTGATTAAACGTTTAAGTAGAGGAGATCAAACCCCATTGTCATTCAACCACTTTGTTATTCCGCAAACAAAGTGGGTTATAGATTCTTTATTTGATTATAAAAAAAGTCTATACGTTGAAAAGTATATTGGTATTGTTCTTTTAATCTTTCATAGTTCTTATCTTATGTTAAAACAACACACTTGAGTCAAAGTAATAGTTATTACTTAAGATAATAAGTAATATCGAATTACTAGGGACCAACAAGTGGTATCAGAGCAGTTTGATTAGTTAAACTCTTATTTTATTAAACTGCTCATTTAAAAGTTTTTAAATCAAGATCCAAAATGGCTCAAGTTATACCACAAACCCTAGAATATAGGAGTGGCCAACTCAATGCTGCTCCTGTACTAGAGGTAGCCAACTTTACAAACTGGAAGAAGAGGTTTCTTGTCCACATGGTTTGAATTGAACCTCAATTCCTTGGAATCATTGAAAATGGTCCTTTTGTTCCCATGGTTAAGGACAATAAAAAACCTGAAGTACAATGGACTGCTAATGAGAGAAAAGCTGCTAACCTTGATCAGTGTCTCAAAAGTCTCATCATGTCTGTACTCCCAGATGACCAAATGAATTCTGTTGTAAATTGCAAAACAGCCAAATCAACATGGGAGGATAATACTTGTTTTTGCAACCTCGTATAAAATCTTTATCGTTCGAATCCTTTCGAATTGAAAACCGGTCTAAAGTGTGACTCAATCGTCTTTTGGTGAATCAAGAGAATGGTTTGGTTGATTTGTCTATTTTAAAATGATAGCAAGAAATTTAAGTGTCGTTGAGTAAAGTGGAAGAATAAAGATTAAACTAAATGAAACGAGTAAAATTTTAGTGCTTGAAAACGTAAAGGCAATACTGGCGAAGAAACTAGAACACTAAATAAATCTAACACTTGGGACTACGTAAAAACAATAACTAAAATTGACCTTAATCGGAATATTGGAAAAAGTTACAAATCGGAATATTAGAACTACACCCGTCAGAATATATAACAAAACCCCAGATCGGAATATTGGAAATGACTTGCAATCGGAATATGGGAAGGGTACTGATCGGAATATCCAACGACTGAAACCAATCGGAATGTTGGGAACACACTCAATCGGAATAACCAAAACAAGTCCAATCGGAATGGAGAGAAACTAGTACAATCGGAATATCATAAACCCTATTCCGATAAACACGATCGGAATACTAAGCTGCAAATCGGAAAATCTCAAAACCCTCTTCCGATCAATCGATCGGAATATGTAGATTGGAGGCTGCTCGGAATGTACAAATCGGAAAGGGGTTTGTACCCTTTCTGAAAATGGTGGGATTTGGTTAAAAAGCTAAGGAATAAGCTAAAAATGATAAGCTTACCCTCAAACTAGGACGAATCAAAAACAAACCGGATCAAATAAGCACTAATCTCAACTTATCTAACCTCAAAATAAGCAAACTTTTAGATCAAACAATAAAAACATAAACTTTTAAAGAAAACTTTTTATAAGAAAATAAGCTAATCATAAAAATAAGCCAATAAGCACAAGAGTCTTAAAGCTTAATCAAATGAAAACTTATGAAATGATCAAAAGATTAACTTTTTAAGCACGAAATCATTTAGAACAACACGGATCATATGATAATCGCACCAAAATCAATCTAAAATCAAAGAAGAGTAGAATGAGATTAAGGATTAAAAGCTTAAAATAAAACTTGATTAATGAAAATAAGCAATACAAAGTGTTTAATCTTGGACAATTAAAAGAAAAAGATGAAACTTAGTGAGAGAAAGTTTAAGACTTTCTCTCTCTAAAACTAGAAAGAAAATAAAAAGTGAAAACTAACTAAAAATTAACTAACCACCCTCCTAATGACTATTAGGAGGGTATTTATAGGGAAGGTGGAAGGAGTGCATGTGTTGCATCTTCTTTCTTGCTTTCTTCACGTCTTTTCGACTCGACTTTAATTCTTTGTCTTTTCTCGATGTCGTCTCGGGATTTGAACTTGTCTTTTAATTTTCTTCTTCTATTAGACTTAAGTTCTTCGACTTCGTTAAACTTCCGTCTTTTAGACTTTTTCTTCGATAAATCTTCAGAATAGGCCTTGGACTTCCGTTCTTTTTGCACTCTTGATCTTTTGACTTCGTCTTTTCCCGTTTTCTTCGATAAAAGCCCGCGAAAGCCCGTGTTTTCTTCCTTTTTCATATTTTGGTCCTAAAACACAATACAAACACAAACCACGCATAATTCCGACTTTTACGACATAAATCACACGTTTTGGTCATGTTATTATTGGAAATAAGTGGTAAAAGGATAAGTGTTTTCACACTTATTAAATCCCCTACACTTGACCATTGCAATGCCCTCATGCAATGTACTAATTTTAAAGCACGGTTTACATTTTCCATCATAAATAACCCACCTTGGCCTTTATTAAATACTAAACGTGAAAAGATAGAACAAGTAAAAAAAATCAAACACTTACATTGGTTTTGGCAGCCATGAACGTTATCATCCTCAAGTTTCACGTTCCCCATACCAAGCTTAAAAACGAGATCATTGTTATTATAAGTTAGCAAACTATCACGAACTCATGTGGGCTAATTACTCACTTAGACTCCCTTATTCCTAGGTGTATCTCTTATATTTTATTTTTGTCTTGAATGATCACGAGGATGCATTGTTTGACTTATTTCGATAGTTATTTAGGCCGAAAATAAAGTGAACGATTTAATCAATAGTTAGCTAAAGGACCAAATCTTTTAAAACTGCTTCTCGGGACCTCATAAAGTTCATATCTTGGCATAACTCGCTTCACGATTTGAGACCTTTCTCGGACCGATATTTGGCAGCGACTTAATACTTCGAATCTTGAGAGACGTTCATGAAATAATGGCCTTCTCTTCATAATAGGAATTTCTTCTCTTGAAGTTTTGAGAGATTCTTCATCTTTGGACCACGACTTCTTCATTTTTCTCCAATCTTTATTTTGGACTTCGATATACAACGATCCGCCTCCTTTTAGGACTTGGATCTATTTATCCTCATACCTTGTTAGGGTCTTTTTGGATAGACTTCTCCATGACTTTTGGGGAGTTTTTGCTTTTCGTCGTGTGTCTCGATCCTTCATATTGATTTTCGATAAATGATTCTTCACATCACTTTTGGATCTTTAGCAACAAAATGTATCCCTCATGCCTTGTTAGGGCCTTTTTGGACTCGCCAATCTTCGCATCCCGCTTCAATAAGTTATGCCTTGGCTATGAACTCTAATCCGTACCGAGCAACTTTTAAACGATCTGGGGCTAGAAGCTAAGTAACCTTTTAAATCGTACAACCTTATTTATTGCAGATAAATTTATTAACAAGCGAAGGGAGAATAGGCTTATAATTAACTCACATAAATTCACGAAAGAATACCAAACTTATAATTGACTCTATCATCTCTCGTTCTCCACAGTTTAAAATCTCAAAGAATGAGACTCGTGGATGCTTAGCCTATTAAATCAAAGTTTTGGGTTTTCGAGTCGCTTATAGGATCTTGCAAATTCTTAGACTTTTTCAAGTTTAGAAATCGCATTTTAAAGTTCCCTTGATAAACAACTCTCTAGGATCAATTATAGGAACTTGCGAAAAGTTCTTGTTCTTAACCCGTGAGAGTTAAGATTTTCGCGTTTTAAAGCTCCCTATATAAAAGCCTAGCAAAACTTGACTTAAACACGTTAAGGATACTAGCTAGAGTAAACTTAGGTAAGTAAACTCGGGTTGAGTCAAAATGTTCACGACTAAGAAAAATTTAAAACCACTTTATTGAAAATCTATTCTAGCAAGGAAAGAAAATAAACATAATAAAGGAAAATGCAACTATACAACTAGGCCAAAATAGATTAAAAATTTTGAAAAATGTCGAAAAATCAAATTTTCCGGTTAAAATGAGGACAAATGCAAGGAAAAGACCACTTACTTCGATAGAAGTCCCCCCTACACTTGAGATAAACATTGTCCTCAATGTTTAAGCATGTGGGAGTAAACTCCCCTACACTTAGGACATTGTGCACTTTATTTAAATCTTGCTAAGGAAAGGACAACTAAAGTGAATTCAATGTGAACATATAAAATATGAAATATTGAATCACAAGAGTTTAGGATAGAACCGGGAAGATGGGAACACGGTATCACGGTTCGTCAAAAGTCATCAAGGTGGATCTTTGCAGCTTTAATCCCTGCACAGCACAAGAAACAAGACAACAAACACATACGGGGCTCCCCCTACACTTATTATGATAGAACACGGGTTGCCTCCCGAGAAGCGCTTGTTTTTGTTCACCGAGTCACGAGCCTGACTCGACCCGATTTAGTTCATGGGGAACGTGGTGAGGGATGGAATCATCTCGTGAGAGATGTCCTCACCAAAGTACAGCTTCAGACGCTGGCCATTCACCTTGAAGTTGGGCCCATTTGGCTGAGAAAGCTCAATGGTCCCATATGGAAAGACTTTGGCGACGGTGAATGGATCAGGCCAGCGGCTCTTCAACTTGCCAGAGAAGATCTTCAACCGAGAGTTGAAAAGTAAGACTTGATCACCAACGTGGAACTCTCGGTTCTTGATTTTTGCGTCATGAATGATCTTCGTCTTCTCCTTGTAGATCAGCGAGTTCTCATAAGCTTCATTCCTCAGTTCATTTAGCTCGTTGAGTTGAATCTTGCGATGATCACCGGCTTTGTTGATGTCGAAGTTAGCCCACTTCAAGGCCCAGTGCGCCTTATGTTCCAGCTCGATGGGGAGGTGGCAGGCTTTCCCGTACACAAGACGATAAGGTGTACAACCGATCGGGGTCTTGTAAGCAGTACGGAAAGCCCACAGAGCATCATCTAACTTATCGGCCCACGCGGCGCGATGCTCTCCCACAGTACGCTCCAAAATTCGCTTCAATCCGCGGTTGGAAATCTCGGCTTGCCCATTGGTTTGGGGATGATAGGCGGTGGAAAGACGGTGATTGACACCATACTTAGCCATGACTCTTGCAAATTGATCGTTGCAAAAATGAGTCCCGCGGTCACTGATAATAGCACGAGGAACGCCAAATCGAGCGAAAAGCTGCTTCAAAAAGTTCACAACCACCCTCGCATCGTTCGTAGGGAGAGCCTTAGCTTCAACCCATTTAGAAACGTAGTCGACAGCGACGAGGATGTACTTGTTCCCTTTGGATGATGGAAATGGCCCCATAAAGTCGATGCCCCATACATCAAAGATTTCACATTCCTGTATGAAATTTTGAGGCATCTCATCCTTATGTGTGATCTTGCCTTGGCGTTGGCAAGCATCACAATGCTTAACCATTTCGTGAGCGTCACGATAAATGGTGGGCCAATAGAATCCAGAATCAAACACTTTTTAGCGGTGTAGGTGGGTCCTTTGTGGCAAGCTTGGAGAATGTCAAAAGCTGCAGGTCCGTCAACACATCGACGAATGATCAGATCAGCACATTGTTTGAATAGATAAGGGTCATCTTAAAAATAAGTCTTAACATCATTCAAGAACTTCTTCTTTTGTTGGGATGTTAACCCTTTGATGAGAATACCACCTGCTAAGTAGTTTGCAATGTCCGCAAACCACGGGGTGTCATCAAGATTGAGATTTATAGACATTAAGGTCTCCAGGGGGAAAGAGTCATTGATCTCTTTGTTCGGATGATCCCCTTGATATGGATCCTCAAGTCTGCTCAGATGATCCGCGGCCAGGTTTTCGGCTCCCTTCTTGTCACGAATTTCAATGTTGAATTCTTGAAGGAGTAAAACCCAGCGAAGAAGTCTTGGCTTAGAATCATGCTTAGTCATCAAGTACTTCAACGCGGAATGGTCCGTGTATACGATGGTGGGGGATAAAACAAGATAGGGGCGAAATTTCTCAAAAGCATAGACAACAGCTAAAAGCTCTTTTTTGGTTGTCGTATAATGCAATTGAGCCCCCGTCATTGTTTTGCTAGCATAGTGGATTGGTTGGAAGTGTTTATTCACTCTTTGGCCCAAAACCGCACCAATAGCAAAGTCGCTAGCATCGCACATCAATTCAAAAGGCAGCTCCCAATTAGGGGTAACCAAGACCGGTGCCTTAGTTAGCTTATCCTTTAGAAGATTGAAGGCTTCGAGACACTCTTTAGAAAAGATAAAAGGAGTATAATAACTAAGTTTTTACCTAAGTAAAAACTATCATTAAGTTCGTTGTGTTGGTCTAATCGAATTGATCTAGGTTTTCTATGTGACTCAGTTTTATTTTGGTGGAAACAAATAATTTTGGTTGGTTTTTTAATGAAATGTGCAAAGACTTAAAAGTAAATGTCGTTGAAATAAAGGGCAAGTATTAAAAGAGCGTGAAAATAAATCTAAGTCTAATTAAAAGAAAGTGCGATATTTAAAAGCGTGACGGAAGGTAAAATAATTAAATGACTAAAAATAAAGGCGTGACGGAAATTAAATTAGACATAAACTAAAAATTAAACAAGACAAAACATAAAAATTAACCCAGATCGGAATATATTCCGATCAACCTACCATCGGAATGAACACACCACCTATCGGAATGTTGAAGAAACCCAGATCGGAATATGTCACCTTTTCAGATCGGAATAACCTAACAACCTCAGATCGCAATGTAGCCCAGATCGAAATGTATGCTATCGGAATACCAAGATGTAACCTGTCGGAATGTACCTATCGGAATGTACCTATCGGAATGAGGCTACGGAAAATTGGGCAGCACTTCGACTTAACAAGCCTCAAGAGCCGTCGGAAAGAGCGATCGCAATATGCGATTGTAATCCCCAGATCGGAATGAGGGAAAGTCACTCCTGTCGCAATCCCGGATCGGAAAGCAAAACCCTTAAGCCCAATACTGTCACTATCGGAATGTGGAATTGCAAGCCGTCGCAATGTGGAGAAAACCCTAGCTTTCCGATGGAGTACCAAATTCGTAATAAGCACAATTCTAAATAAGCTACTTCTAATAAGCCGTGACCAAGAACTTGAATGAAATGGAATCAAAACATGACAATAAGCTAAAAAGTTAAAAGCTTTTAAAATTTAAAAGACGAAACTTAAATGAAATCAAAACTTAAAAATCAAAAACTTTAAAGAAAATTTCCAAAACACTAAAACAAAGTACCAAATAAGCACACAAGGTTGTCAATCTCGTGGCTTAGTTCGTAAGAGGGATTAAAAAGGGACGAGACTTTAATCAAGATAAGCAAATGGATTAAGCAAAACCTTGCTTAATCCGAAATTCAAGCCGAAACAAAAAGAGAGAAAGGTAGAATGAGATTGATAAAAAGACTTGATCAAATGATAAAGAAAGATTAAGACAAGAATTTAAAGAACACAAATCAAAAACTTACTTGGAATTAAAAGTAATTAAAGTGCAAAACATGTATTTAAATGACAAGTAAATAAAGGTGCATAAATGAAAGGTGGAAGAACTAGTTTGTCAATCTAGCCAACAAGAACTAAATGAATGAATAAAAGGGGTTTATATAGGTGATTAGGGAGTGGTTAGGGGAAGCTTCCTCCCTCCTTCCTTTCTTGTTAATTGCACCATCAAGTCCTTCCTTCTTAATCTTTTTGTTAATCTTGGAATGTGATGACTTTTGGCTCGGGATTTCTTTGGACTCGTCTTTTAATTCTTCGATAAATAAGACTTGAGTTCCTCGGCTTTAAGTAAACTTTCGTCTTTTGACTTTTTCTTCGATAAATCTTCAGAATTGGTCTTGGACTTCCGTTCTTTATCCACTTTTGACTCCTTGACTTCGTCTTTCATCCTCTTCTTCAATAAAAGTCCGTAAATGCCCGTGAATTCCCGTGTTTTCTCCACTTTTCACCTTTTCGTCCTAAATCACAACAAAAACACAAACCACGCATAATTCCGACATAAAAGACATAAAATACACGTTTTGGTCCGGTTATTATTGTAATTAAGTGGTAGAAAAGATGGGTGTTTACACACCTATCAAATCCCCTACACTTGACCATTGCAATGTCCTCATGCAATGCATTAGTTACAAAGCATGTTTACACTTTTCATCATAATCAATCCATATTGGCCTTTATTAAAGAGATAGAAAATTATAAAAATGCAAAGCAAAGAAATTAAAAGCATACCTTGGGTTTTGAAAATGTCATGAATAATCATCATCCTCAACTTTTCATTTTCTCCAAACCAAGCTTAAAAACGAGATCATTGTTATTATAAGTTAGTAGACTAACACGAACTCATGTGGGCCAATTATTCACTTAGACTCCCTTATTCCTATGGGTATCTCTTATATTTTATTATTTGTCTTGAATGATCACGAAGATGCATTGTTTGACTTATTTCGATAATTATTTAGTCTGAAAATAAAGTGCACGATTTAATCAATAGTTAGCTAAAGGACCAAATCTTTTAAAACTGCTTCTCGGGATATCAGAAAGTTCATATCTTGGCATAACTTGGTTCGCGATTTGAGACCTTTCTCGGGCCGATATTTGGCAGCGACTTCATACTTCAAATCTTGAGAGGCGTTCATGAAATAATGGTCTTCTCTTCATAATTGGAATTTCTTCACTTGAAGTTTTTGAGAGATTCATACTTGGACCACGACTTCTTCATTTTTCTCCAACCTTTATTTTGGACTTTGATATACAACGATCCGCCTCCTTTTATGACTTGGATCTATTTATCCTCATACCTTGTTAGGGTCTTTTTGGATACACTTCTCCATGACTTTTGGGGAGTTTTTGCTTTACGTCGTGTGTCTCGATCCTTCATATTGATTTTCGATAAATGATTCTTCACATCACTTTGGATCTTTAGCAACAAAACATAGCCCTCATGCCTTGTTAGGGCCTTTTCGGACTCGCCAATCTTCGCGCCCCGCTTCATAAGTTATGCCTTGGCTATGAACTCTAATCTATACCGAGCAACTTTTAAACGATCTGGGGCTAGAAGCTAAGTAACTTTTCAAATCGTTCAACCTTATTTATTAGCAGATAAATTATTAGCAAGCGATGGGAGAATAGGCTCATAATTAACTCACATAAATTCACGAAAGAATACCGGACTTATAATTGGCTCTATCATCTCTCGTTCTCCACAGTTTAAAATCTCAGGTAATGAGATTCGTGGATACTTAGCCTATTAAATCAAACTTTTGGGTTTTCGAGTTGCCTATAGGATTTTGCAAATTCTTAGACTTTTTCAAGTTTAAAAATCGCGTTTTAAAGTTCCCTTGATAAACGACTCTCTAGGATCAATTATAGGAACTTGCGAAAAGTTCTTGTTCTTAACCCGTGAGAGTTAAGACTTTCGCATTTTATAGCTCCCTATATAAAAGCCTAGCAAAACTTGACTTAAACATGTTAAGGATACTAACTAGAGTAAACTCGGATTGAGTCAAAAGATTCACAACGTTTGAAAATTAAAACCACTTATTAAACATTTATTCTAATGAGGAAAGAAAATAACTATACAAAGGGAAAAACTAATAGGCCAAAATAGATCAAAAATTTTGAAAAATGTCGAAAAATTGATTTTCCGGTTAAAATGAGGACAAAAACAAGGAAAAGGCCACTTAACTTCGATAGAAGTCCCCCCTACACTTAAGATAAACATTGTCCTCAATGTTTAAGCATGTGGGAGGAAACTCCCCTACACTTAGGACATTGTGCACGTGGTTTAAATTTTGCTAAGGGAAAGACAACTGAAGGGATTCCTATTTTAATATTGAGAAAATATAAAATAGTGAATCGAAAAGAGTTTAGGATAGAACCGGGAAGAAGTAGAACACGGAATCACGGGTCGTCAAGAATCATCAAGAGTGGATCATTGAAGCTCGAATCCCTGATTAAGAAGTGAGGAGAGGAAATAGCAATCCAAAGGGTCCCCCCTACACTTATGATATAGAAAGCGGAAAGATAGATGCATGGGTTGCCTCCCAAGAAGCGCTTGGTTTTTGTTAACCGAGTCGTGAGCCTGACTCGACCTTGATCATCAACGGAAGTAGCATGAAACAAATCCACCAGGATCAAAGACATAGTTTTCATCCATCAATAAGCAAGAGCTTAAGGCGAACAAGGCAAGCCAAAAGAGAAGTGGCAGGGTTCCCTTAAGCAGTGGTGGAGCACAGTAGGAGCAATGATGAAGTGGTGCAAGCATGTCTTCCAAATTTCCAAAGATGTTTCCTTTTATTTCATCAGGTGGATACTGAGATGGCTTAAAGACTTCAATACCGGGATCGAACACCTTTTCCTTCAGGGGAAAATAGCACTCCGGCTCAGCCGAGTGTGAAGAAGATCCGCAAAGAAGCACAACCTCGTCCTCAGAAGTGGGACAAAGAGGTGTTAAATCATACGTGCAACGGATTTCGGTGTCGACCGGTTTCTTCTCCTTGGACAAAATGCTCTTCAAATCCAAAGTAGGATCAAGGCGATAATCTTCAAAGTCCAAAGGAGGTGCATCACTCTCATGAGGGAAGTATGTGTTAAGAAATTCAGAGAAATCTTCCTCGAATGAGTAATCGTCCAAAGTAGGATCGAGTGATGGCGGAGGATCTTCATCATGTGAAGAATCGCTCGAGAGAGTATCAGCCTCATCGAAATCATCGAAAGTGGGCAGCTCGGGATACTCAGAAGTACACTCAAAATCATCCGAATCTGAGCTAGAATCATCATCATCATAAGCGTCAAAGACCGGTGACGAATCATAAATGGGAGAAGCGTCCAAAGTAGGGAGAGAATCATCCACATCATCATGAAAAAGTGGATTATCGAGGCAAGAGTCGAATAGAGGATTTTCGTAGACGGTAAAGTCATCTAGCACATTAATCATATTCACTGATTCTCGGCCTCCAAAAGTTAAACTAGTAAGCTTCCCCATTTTGAAAACTTTTGCATCATCACCGACTCGTAAGATTAACTCACCTTCGGCCACATCTACTAAAGCACGTCCGGTTCTCAAGAATGGCCGACCAAGTATTAAAGGAATACGAGGGTCCATTTCATAATCAACTACGACAAAATCGACCGGGAAAGTAAATGTGCCAACTTTAATGAACACGTCTTCGGCTATACCAACAGGGTAAGCGAGAGTGCGATTTGCAAGTTCAAGAGTCATCTTTGTTGGAGTGAGGTCGGGCAATGATGGTGTTTTCCAAACACTCAAAGGCATCAAATTAATACTAGCCCCGAGATCAGCAAGGGCAGTAAATTCTTCAGTTTTGTTGAACACGCAAGGCAACACAAAACGACCGGGATCTCCAAGTTTTTCCGGAAGTTCTTTAAGAATAACTGCAGAGCAGTTTTCATTTAAGCGTGTGTTGGCGAGTTCAATCAGCTTCTCCTTCTTGTTAAGCAATTCCTTAAATGCTTTAACAAATTTGGAATAATAACCGGACCAAAACGTGTATTTTATGTCTTTTATGTCGGAATTATGCGTGGTTTGTGTTTTTGTTGTGATTTAGGACGAAAAGGTGAAAAGTGGAGAAAACACGGGAATTCACGGGCATTTACGGACTTTTATTGAAGAAGAGGATGAAAGACGAAGTCAAGGAGTCAAAAGTGGATAAAGAACGGAAGTCCAAGACCAATTCTGAAGATTTATCGAAGAAAAAGTCAAAAGACGAAAGTTTACTTAAAGCCGAGGAACTCAAGTCTTATTTATCGAAGAATTAAAAGACGAGTCCAAAGAAATCCCGAGCCAAAAGTCATCACATTCCAAGATTAACAAAAAGATTAAGAAGGAAGGACTTGATGGTGCAATTAACAAGAAAGGAAGGAGGGAGGAAGCTTCCCCTAACCTCTCCCCTAATCACCTATAAATACTCTCATTTTCATTTCATTTCATTTAATACAAGGCTTTTGGCCCGTATAAAAATTTGAGATTAAGTTCGTTGATGTGGTCTAATCGAATTGATCTTAGTTTTCTATGTGACAGTTTTATTTTGGTGGAAACAAATAATTTTGGTTGTTTTTAATTTTAAAGGTGCAAAGACTTAAAGGTAAATGTCGTTGAAAGTAAAGGGCAAGTAATTTAAATCTAAGTCTAATTAAAAGAAAGTGTGCGATATTTAAAAGCGTGACAAAAATTAAATCATTAAATGACTAAAAATTAAGGTGTGACGGAAATTAAAATTAGACAAGTATTAAAAACTTAAACTAAAAATTAAACAAGACAAAACATAAAAGTTAACCTAGATCGGAATGTATTCCGATCAACGTACCATCGGAATGAACACACCACCTATCGGAATGTTGAAGAAACCCAGATCGGAATATGTCACCTTTTCAGATCGGAATAACCTAACAACCTTAGATCGTAATGTAATCCAGATCGAAATGTATGCTATCGGAATACCAAGTTGTAACCTGTCGGAATGTACCTATCGGAATGAGGTCCAGATCGGAATATGGCTAAGGAAAATTGGGCAGCACTTCGTCTAAGTAAGCCTCAAGAGCCGTCGGAAAGAGCGATCGCAATATGCGATCGCAATCCCCAGATCGGAATGAGGAAGATGGTACACCAGATCGCAATCCCGGATCGGAAAGCAAAACCCTTGGATCCAATACTGTCACTATCGGAAAGTGGAATTGCAAGCCGTCGCAATGTGAAACCCTAGCTTTCCGATGGAGCACAAATTCGTGACAAGCACAAGAACTAACTAAGCTAATCTAATAAGCAGTTACAAAAAAAACTTAAATGAAATAAAATCAAAACGAAACAATAAGCTAGAAAGTTAAAGTCTTTCAAACTTTAAAACACGAAACTTAAATGAAATCAAAACAATAAAATCAAAACTTTTTAAAGAAAACTTCCAAAATACTTAAACAAAATACCAAATAAGCACACTAGGTTGTCAATCTCGTGGCTTATTTCGGATGAGGAAATAAAAAGGACGAAACTTTAATCAAAATAAGCAAATGGATTAAGCAAAACTTGCTTAATCCGAAATGTAAATCGAATCAAAAGAAAAGAAAAGTAGAATGAGATTGATAAAAAGAACTTGATCAAATGATAAGGAAAGGTAAAAACAAGAATTTAAAGAACACAAATTAAAACTTACTTGGAATTAAAGGGTAATTAAGGTGCAAAACATGTAATTAAAAGTGACAAGTAATTAAAAGTGCATAAAATAAAGGTGGAAGAACTAGTTTGTCAATCTAGCCAACAAGAACTAAATGAATGAATAAAAGGGGTTTATATAGGTGATTAGGGAGTGGTTAGGGGAAGCTTCCTCCCTCCTTCCTTTCTTGTTAATTGCACCATCAAGTCCTTCCTTCTTAATCTTTTTGTTAATCTTGGAATGTGATGACTTTTGGCTCGGGATTTCTTTGGACTCGTCTTTTAATTCTTCGATAAATAAGACTTGAGTTCCTCGGCTTTAAGTAAACTTTCGTCTTTTGACTTTTTCTTCGATAAATCTTCAGAATTGGTCTTGGACTTCCGTTCTTTATCCACTTTTGACTCCTTGACTTCGTCTTTCATCCTCTTCTTCAATAAAAGTCCGTAAATGCCCGTGAATTCCCGTGTTTTCTCCACTTTTCACCTTTTCGTCCTAAATCACAACAAAAACACAAACCACGCATAATTCCGACATAAAAGACATAAAATACACGTTTTGGTCCGGTTATTATTGTAATTAAGTGGTAGAAAAGATGGGTGTTTACACACCTATCAGAGTATCTTTTTCCAAGAGGTGGGTCATCGGGCGAGCGATTTTAGAGAAATCCTGAATGAATCGACGATAGAAGCCCACATGACCCAGAAAACTTCTCATACCCTTCACGGTTGAAGGTGGAGGTAATTTGGCTAAAACTTGTCATACCCTTCATGGTTGAAGGTGGAGGTAATTTGGCTATGACATCTACTTTAGCACGGTCGACTTCAAGACCGGCTTTAGAGATTTTGTGCCCTAGCACAATGCCTTCTTTTACCATAAAATGGCATTTTTCCCAATTCAGAACAAGGCGAGTGTCTTCGCACCGCTTAAGCATACGTTCCAAATTGGCAAGGCAAGAAGCGAAGGAATCCCCGAAGACCGAGAAATCATCCATGAAGACTTCCATGGTTTGCTCAACCATGTCATAGAAGATAGCCAACATGCACCTTTGGAATGTCCCGGGAGCATTGCATAAGCCAAAAGGCATCCTTTTGTAAGCAAATGTGCCATAGGGACAAGTGAATGTTGTCTTCTCTTGATCTTGGGGATCGATGGGTATTTGGAAATAACCCGAGAAACCATCAAGAAAGCAGTAATATTCATTACCCGCTAGACGTTCAAGCATTTGGTCCATAAAAGGTAGAGGGAAATGATCCTTTCTCGTGGCATCATTGAGTTTGCGGTAGTCTATACAAACTCTCCACCCAGTAACGAGACGGGTAGGAATCAAATCGTTGTTTGCATTGGGCACAACAGTAATTCTGCCTTTCTTAGGCACACAATGGACTAGACTAACCCATGGTGAATCCGAAATAGGATAAATCATACCCGCATCAAGAAGTTTGATAACCTCTTTTTTGATGACTTCATGGATTTTAGGATTCACCCTTCGTTGGCTTTGAATTGTGGGCTTAAAGTCGTCCTCCATGAGAATTTTATGTGTGCAGAAGTGAGGATCAATTCCACGGATGTCGGAGATTTTCCAAGCGATAGCTCTTTTATGCTTTTTAACACGGCGACAAGTCGGGCTTTTTCGTCTTCTTTCAGATCCTTTGCGATGATGACTGGTAACTTCTCGTTGTCTTCCAGGAAAACGTACTCAAGATGAGGAGGTAGGTCCTTAAGTTCAAGAGTAGGAGGATCCTCAATAGATGGTGTAACTAACGATGTATCATCATTAGTCACCTCTTTAGGAGAAGGAGGAGAAAATGGGTCCTCATTGAGAAGTCTCTCAATAGTTCGAATATCTTCATCCTAATTGGTGGACAAATTATCATACTTAATATCGAGAGGACCCAAGCTAGCTTCGAAATCATCCAAGTCACTTTCTCCAAAAGGAGTCAATGCTGGAGCAATTGAGGCAACGGTCTCAACATTGGGTAGAGAAGAAAGAGTACTTTTGCAAGCATCATGAAAATGTTCTTCACAAGCCTCATCGAGAACATCAATAGCATTAACACTCTCATACGAATAAGGTTGCTTAGAAATCTTACCCATGTTGAAGACAATTTTATCGTCACCAACTCTCATGATTATTTCGCCTGCGGCTACATCAATGAGAGTGCGACCGGTCCTCAGGAATGGACGTCCAACGATTAATGGAACACGGGGGTCCATCTCGTAGTCAACGACAACAAAATCCGCCGGGAAGGTGAATTTGTCAACGCCAACAAAGACATCTTCGGCTATCCCCACTAGATAAGCAACCGTACGGTTAGCTAATTCCAAAGTCATTTTGGTGGGGACAAGCTCGGGGAGAGATAATTGCTTCCAAACACTTAAAGGCATTAAATTTATACTGGCACCTAGATCGGATAGGGCCATGCAATTCTCTACTCCCGGGAAGTTGCAAGGAATCAAGAAGCGACCCGGATCACCAAGTTTGGTGGGCAATTTCCTTAAGAGTACTGCAGAGCAGTTCTCATTAAGTTGGGTCTAAGCAATGTCAAGAAGCTTTTCCTTATCACTTAGAAGATCTTTAAACATCTTAGCGTATTTGGGCATGTGAGCGAGAGCCTCAGCGAAGGAGATGTTAAAATTCAATTGTTTAAACATTTTTAGAAAGTTTAAAACCTGAATATCATCCTTGCTCTTTTGCTTCTCTTTCCTCAACCTTGAAGGATAAGGTATATTAGATGAAGAAGAAGGCGTTAAGGGAGTAGGATCACTCACAGCCACGGGTGGTGGGGAAATGGGGATAGAAGGTGAAGGAGGTGAGGAAAGTTGCTCGTTTTCCCTGTTCACAATCACGGGTGGAGGTGTAGGAAGCTCGGGTTCCGTATAACCTTTTCCACTACGAGTGGTGATTGCTTTCATCTCCCCTCTTGGATTCGCAACAGTATTACTCAGAAGAGTACCCGAAGAAGAGGGTTGATTACCTTGGATGAGCGAACCAATCATATCACGAAGGTGAACCGCTTGAGTATTGAAAGAGTCTCTCATGTTTGCATGAATTTCATTGCTGTGTTTGGCCATGTCATTCCTTAGCTCGACTCGAATATCGTTCCATTGTTTTGCCATTTCTCCCTTCAAGTTGCGGACTTGATTCTAAAGATTCGTCACCATCTCCCGATTAGTCTTCATGAATGTCTCGACGTCTGGACTCACTGCCATCGGTTGATTGAGAGGTGGAGCTTGGTAGGCTTGAGAATTTCCTTGAGGTGGGTATGGGTTTCGTTGGGATTGATATTGATTGTTTGCACGAGGTTGGGATTGGTTGTTTTGGTTGTAGCTTTGTTGTTGGTTTTGGTTTACAGGAGGGAAACCGGGAGGAGCAAGATAGTTGTTCGAACGATAACTTAGCAAGCCACGGTCTCCTTGAGGGCGGGCTTGATAGCCTCCCATGGGATAAGTACCGTAAGCTGCGTTAACGTTTTCAGAAAAATTAGCTTGGGTAGAAGGACAATCATTATAAGAATGAGGACCACCACATGTGTCACAAGAAATAGCAACAACTTTCGCTTGTTGAAAGTGGTTTGTGGCCATGGCCATGAAATTCTTGTTCATCTCAGCGAGTTGTCGAGATATTTCAATCATCTCAGGGTTGGAGGTAGTAGAAGAAACATTGACTCTCAAGTTAGATCTTGAGGATGCGGATGAATCCCAATTCTTGTGGTGAGTAGTCATGTTTTCAATCAACTCTCGACACTCCTCCGGTCTCCTTTTCATAAAAGTACCACCGGCGGCGGCATTGATCGTGTCACGATCACGAAAAGTGAGACCATTGTAGAAGGTATCAATGAGAGTGACGGGGAGCATATTGTGATTAGGATAGCGGTCGATCAAATCATTGTATCGTTCCCAAGCATCGAAGAGTGATTCATCATTCTCTTGCATGAATCCACTGATTTGGTTACGAAGGCTAGTGACCATGGATGGGGGAAAGTAGCGCGATAAAAAGCGTTGAGTCATCTTATTCCATGTATGAATAGAATTCTTAGGAAGACGGTCAAACCATTTTTCGGCATGGTGAGAAAGCGAGTGTGGAAAAAGTTGGAGGCGAAGGTCATCCATAGAAACACCGGGGCACTTCATGCTTTGGGTGATGGTAATGAATTTGTCGAGGTGTTTGTTGGCATCATCATCCGGAATTCCACGAAATGGGTTATTTTGCACTTGCTGGATCATGTGATGCTTCAACGAAAACTCCTGAGCTGTGACGTGCATTGGCGCAATCGGGCCTCCGCGTCCGTTCATGGTGGGTTGACACAATTCCTCCATTGTCCGTAAATCAGGTAGGTGGACATTGTTGTTGTTGTTGTTGTTGTTATTCAAATTGGGTAGAGGTGGGTTATTATTGTTGTTATTAACACCAACCATATCTAGATCTTCACGAGTCTTGGGCTCAGAATAGTTCGAAGATCTAGTACGCATACACCTGCAGAAGAAAAATATACACAGAGAATATCTATATAATCTTTTTGGTGCAAAACCTTTGGAAAAGAATTGCTTTTATATGATTTTTCAATGTTTTTGTATTTTTGAAGAGTATTATATTTTTTAGGATTTTTGAAAATTTTTAAAGCAAGGAAAATAACGTTCAACGAACGGATCCCAAAATTCAATGCGTCTCTCACTAGAAACCGTTAATCGTAACGAAAAGAGCCGGTAGCGGCGCCGTTTAATACTTGTTTTTGCAACCTCGTATAAAATCTTCATCGTCCGAATCCTTTCGAATTAAAAACCGGTCTAAAGTGTGACTCAATCGTCTTTTGGTGAATCAAGAGAATGGTTTGGTTGATTTGTCTATTTTAAAATGATAGCAAGAAATTTAAGTGTCGTTGAGTAAAGTGGAAGAATAAAGATTAAACTAAATGAAACGAGTAAAATTTTAGTGCTTGAAAACGTAAAGGCAATATTGGCAAAGAAACTAGAACACTAAATAAATCTAACACTTGGGACTACGTAAAAACAATAACTAAAATTGACCTTAATCGGAATATTGGAAAAAGTTACAAATCGGAATATTAGAACTACACCCGTCAGAATATATAACAAAACCCCATCGGAATATTGGAAATGACTTGCAATCAGAATATGGGAAGGGTACTGATCGGAATATCCAACGACTGAAACCAATCGGAATGTTGGGAACACACTCAATCGGAATAACCAAAACAAGTCCAATCGGAATGGAGAGAAACTAGTACAATCAGAATATCGTAAACCCTATTCCGATCAACACGATCGGAATACTAAGCTGCAAATCGGAAAATCTCAAAACCCTCTTCCGATCAATCGATCGGAATATGTAGATTGGAGGCTGCTCGGAATGTACAAATCGGAAAGGGGTTTGTACCCTTTCCGAAAATGGTGGGATTTGGTTAAAAAGCTAAGGAATAAGCTAAAAATGATAAGCTTGCCCTCAAACTAGGACGAATAAAAAACAAACCGGATCAAATAAGCACTAATCTCAACTTATCTAACCTCAAAATAAGCAAACTTTTAGATCAAACAATAAAAACATAAACTTTTAAAGAAAACTTTTTATAAGAAAATAAGCTAATCATAAAAATAAGCCAATAAGCACAAGAGTCTTAAAGCTTAATCAAATGAAAACTTATGAAATGATCAAAAGATTAACTTTTTAAGCACGAAATTATTTAAAACAACACGGATCATATGATAATCACACCAAAATCAATCTAAAATCAAAGAAGAGTAGAATGAGATTAAGGATTAAAAGCTTAAAATAAAACTTGATTAATGAAAATAAGCAATACAAAGTGTTTAATCTTGGACAATTAAAAGAAAAAGATGAAACTTAGTGAGAGAAAGTTTAAGACTTTCTCTCTCTAAAATTAGAAAGAAAATAAAAAGTGAAAACTAACTAAAAATTAACTAACCACCCTCCTAATGACTATTAGGAGGGTATTTATAGGGAAGGTGGAAGGAGTGCATGTGTTGCATCTTCTTTCTTGCTTTCTTCACGTCTTTTCGACTCGACTTTAATTCTTTGTCTTTTCTCGATGTCGTCTCGGGATTTGAACTTGTCTTTTAATTTTCTTCTTCTATTAGACTTAAGTTCTTCGACTTCGTTAAACTTCCGTCTTTTAGACTTTTTCTTTGATAAATCTTCAGAATAGGCCTTGGACTTCCGTTCTTTTTGCACTCTTGATTTTTTGACTTCTTCTTTTCCCGTTTTCTTCGATAAAAGCCCGCGAAAGCCCGTGTTTTCTTCTTTTTTCATATTTTGGTCCTAAAACACAATAAAAACACAAACCACGCATAATTCCGACTTTTACGACATAAATCACACGTTTTGGTCATGTTATTATTGGAAATAAGTGGTAAAAGGATAAGTGTTTTCACACTTATTAGAGGACCTTATTCTTTACCATGAGGGACCCTCTGATGTAAAAGAAACCAGAATCATGGACGTTTAGATTGGAGCTTAGAGTTTAGCTTTGGTTAAACCTTTAAGTAGAGGAGATCAAACCCGATTGTCATTCAACCACTTTGTTATTCCGCAAGTGGGTTATAGATTCTTTATTTGATTCTAATAAAAGTCTATACGTTGAAAAGTATATTGGTATTGTTGTTTTAGTCTTTTATAGTTCTTATCTTATGTTAAAACAACACACTTGAGTCAAAGTAATAGTTATTACTTATGATAATAAGTAATATCGAATTTTTAGGGACCAACAGTAACTTTATAAAAATAGCAGGATTCCTAAAATAGAAAGTTTCCAAAAATAGAAAGTTTCTAAAAATAGAAAGTTTCCAAAAATAGAAATAAGCTGGATTAATAAGCTAACAAGATAAGCTTAAGTTTTCCTGATTAAATATACTAAGTCATGTGATTAATGGTATAGTTTATTAATTATAACATGTTAATTCGATTTAATTAAATATAATCATGATTTAATTAAATTAAAGTGTATATAATACTTAGGTTAGAACGCGTATTAATATTTATATTAATATAACCTAAGTCATGAATATTAATTAATTCTATGTCATGTTTTAATAATTAATTAATTACTATAGTCTAAATTACATAAATAAATACTTAGGTTAAAATCATGTATTATTAAATGATAATAATAAACCTAAGCCCATGTTTTAATTAAATTAATTATATGCCATGTTAAATTAATTTAATTAACTTGTAAATAAATATACTTGTAAAATTAATTAAACTTGTAAAAATAATCATGAACCGAACCCGTGTATTATAATTTTAAACATGACGTGAACCGGACCCGGAACCCTATGAACCAGACCGAATTCATTCGATGATTCTTGTATAACTAAGGTTTAAGTAACATAACTTATCTTGACAAGATTAAATCAATATTAATTAGATTAAATGAAATTAATATTGCATGATTAATCTAGTACCGTAATTAAATTAATTAAAATAACTAAAAAAAGATAAACCCACCATCCCTTTTAAAAATCCAAAAACTGTCTTCCAAACGCCCTGACCAAAACCAACAGCAAAACACCCCCTGTGTTGCTGCTGGCTACGCAGCAGCCACTGGCAGTTGCCAGATTCTCATGCTGCGACAAAAGTACCCACCGAGACCACAAAGGTCTCGGTTCCCACTGCCTGAACAAACACCCCCGCTGGGATTGCCACTGACAGAACAAACCCACCAAGACCCATTAAGGGTCGCGGCTGGTGACCTGTTTTTACCATCGAGACCATGGATGGTCTCGGTTCGTGTGCAGCTTGTACATAACAGCACCAAATGATCCCCCTATACATTATTATTATTTCAACCACGTTTTAATCTCCTATTACTTGATTCTTGGTCCATTAGCCATATAAAACAAACAAAGAAAAGAATTAAGGATTACCTATAATGTGTGATGGTTTAGGGGTTTAATACATGGATCAAACCCTATAAATCCTGGATCAAGACCCACGTTTTCACAGCTTGTCTTGGTGTTGGTCGACGACAGAAGAAACAAAAGAAGAAGAGAAAAAGTGACGACCTGTTTTTATGTTTAGGGTTTTTATGTGTGATTTTATGTTTGTCCAAAAATAAATACTCCTCCCGTCTGTTTTCTGTTTAGTCGGCCTAGGACAACCCTTAGGCCTAGAGCCCATGTTTTCTTCTTGTCTTCTTTTGTTTAAACGGCCCAAACAAAACACTTTTACATTTGTTTGTATATTTCGTATTTAATTAAAAACGTACGCGTAATTCGTGTTTTGAATGTTAATGTTATAATTATAATTATTTATCGTGTATTAATACCTATATACGTGGTTCAATGATCGTGTTTTAATGCTCGAGTTTACATGTTCATAATTATAATTATTATTATTAATTATCGTATACCAACACGTACTTAATATTTATCGTGTACTATCACGTACATAATCATTATCGTGTAATTATACGTACATAACTTCTGTAATTACTAATCGTGACACGTGTTCATGCTATAAAAGGAAAGTTTTTAAATGTACGAACGTTTACTAAGTGTACTGTTCATGGTAAAAGCATGCGGGTTTTACAACTCTTCCCCCCTAAAAAGAATAATTCGTCCCTGAATTATAGATAACGTAAACTGAAAGAATATAGACGTGGAGTGTGACGTGCCTAAAAGGACATAAATGAATTATGGAATGATGAGAGGATAAAATCCGGATGGACTCGTTCGTTTCCAAGTGGCTTCCCTCTCGGAACGGTTCCTCCACAAGATCTTGACACAAATGATAAATCTTGGTCCCCTGACCTTAACTTGAAAATACGTAAAAGTTCATGTTAATCAACGTAAGACAGATCCCCTGAATTTGATCAAGGGAATAAGAATTAACGTGCAAGGGTAACTGAAACGTTATGATGCAACATAACCTAAACTAATTGATAATAGTAATGTCTTAGCAATGATGCGCGAGGCATACTGAAACGTAGTACGTGAACAATTGTGATCGTGATACGTGAACAATTATGAACGTGATACATGGAGATATGGTGAATGTAAGATGAGAAAACATATGGTAATCAATGATACGTGTAACATATCGTGAACGTGATATGAGAAAAGTGGAATGAACATGACATGTGAAACATATCATGAACATGGAATAACGGCGGCGGTAACGCCAAACGTTATAAGGTGAGACGTGGAATGCGACGTGAAACGCCTGTCGGAGGATAGAGAGTTATGCTAAACTTGAGTTTGATCTCTCAAGTTTTTTTAAACCTTCCCTGAACAAAAATGAACATAAAATCGTAAGTCAGGATACGATCATGAACGTGAATAGTGTCATGAACGTGAGTGTAAAAGCAAGTCGTAAAATTTGGACAAAGGACATGAATGAAATTTTGGAACACCATGTGAATCTTTGGTCTGGTCCGATAGCTGAGGGAGTACCAAGTGACCGGATGATCCTTGGTTTGAAAAATGTCTGACAATCTGCTGACTCTGGAATCCTTGTGGATGTAAGGATTCTGTAGACTTGGTCAACTGTTTGACAATAACCCAAATAGCATCATGCGTCTTCTGAGTTTGCGTTTATCTTATAACCAAAATCCATGGAGATCTTGTCCCATTTCTGTTCACAATTTCTGATGGTGGAAAAACATCTCAGTCTGTTGGTGTTCTATCTTAGCCTGTTGGTATAACAAGTACATAGATATGAACGTAACTGTATCTTGCTTCATAGAAACTGGATACGTAGAAGTTTGTAAAACTATAAGTCTCCTAAATTAGACTTTTCTTAGCGTAGGATTTTCTTGGAACACCTAACGTAGTGTAGGGCTCTCACCTTTACGCATAAGCTGAGTCATGGTAAGATTAACCGTGAGAATCCATGTGATTCCGCGTGTCACTGTAATCAACCAGAATTTATATTTGGAAAAATTTCAGGGTGAAATTTCTCTTGTCATAGAATTTGCAACATGGTGCAAACGTGGTCTTCCTGTTCTTCTCTAGACTTGGAGAAAAATCAGGTTGTCCTCGATGAAAACACTGATGAATTTGTTTATGAGTTCATGGAACTCATTTTATTAAGTCCATAATGCTGCTGGAGCATTTATGAGACTAATACAAAATCACGAATCTAGCATGACCGAGTTGTGTACGAATAGCAGTCATGGAAATGTCCTGCTCTTTCCCTCGTCACTGTTGGCAGCATGATCATGAATCCGATCTTGGAAAAGTGTTTAACACCCTAAAGTCGATTGGACATGTTGTCAATATGTGGAGGAGAATAACGATTATGAATGGTGATTTGTTTAAATCGACGGTAATCGACACATAATCTCATGTTACCGTTCTTCTCCTTGAAGGTTCCTCTAAAATGTATGGGACGATTTTGGAATAATCGACTGGTTATGCGAAAAAAGAACTTCAGTGGTCGTGTCTTAACTGACAGCTAGAAAATTTTAGCAGCCATGGCTAACACAGCACGTGCTTGTAAAGCATAGATAATTTGTACAGATTTTCCTAATGGAAAACCATGCTGAATGTATTCAGGAGCCTGAACATTACCGTACATAATCATGAATCGTAGCATGGTGTGCTGTTCGTAGTCCATAATTAGGATTAAATTCAACACGCATCTGTCCGAGGAAATGCGTTAGCAGCTTGGATCTTATCATTAGGCTGAAGGAAAACCTTCGTATACATGGGTGATACGAATGACGTCCTTCATGATCATGAATATATGAAATATGGGTACAAAAAAAATGAAAGTGTCATCGAGGAACATGACAGATCTCACTGATACACCGGTGATGGTACTGAAATTCTTGTGGTCTGATTAATACATGGCACAACAAAATGGATATACTCTTTGGTGGGTACCCAAAATTTCTTAGGGATGCTCCAGAATTGGACGCGAGTCATGTGTCTTAACTCGTGTCTTGAGAAATATAAGCATGACATGTGTCTTGACTGGTGTCTTGACATGTGTCTCGAGATGTGAAACAAATAGAACTACAAGTATTAGGTTATTATGCCAGCATTGACGGATCGGTTGGACTACTGACCCTTTGTATTCCTGATCACATCCGCAGCCGGAGCTTCGGTTGCGATTCCTAGGATACTTGCTGTCACAGTAGTTGTTACTATCGTCTTGTCTGTCATTTCCATGAAGGTCATTCTCATGACTGTGATTCATGTAACTATTCAGCTGAGTGGCCGACTGGTATCGGTTCTCACTCATATGACTGAAACGACAACTAAATGACGTGTGACATGTAACTAAGAATTAGGAACAATGATTGATGGAAATCTTCTGGTGGTGAAGCATCTTCTCGTTCGATCGCATTGATCTAATGCCTTTGTCTTCGTCTTGTAAGATCTCCAGGTTGTGAACAGCATCAGCATCTCGTAGCGTCTCTAAAATCCGCAACATCAACCCTTAGTAACATCTCCAAGTTATTAGCGGCATCAGCAATTTGTAGAGTATCAGCAAGTGGAATACGCACATGGGATACGGTACATGGAGTACACATGAAATGCACATGAAATGATCGGTATGGGGTCGATCATCTGACATGATTTTAAAGGAAAATAATTGGTTAAACGGTTAGAAGGACCATCATGATAACCTGGTAATGCCAGTATATACCTCATTCTAGTTGCATAGAGAAACGATAACGTGTGGTTAAACGAATTTCAACGATGATCTTCCTGAAAGCATGATTAATGAAAACCAACCATGACTATCATGAAAGCAGGACTTAAATGAATTCCAACAGTGTCTTGCATGAAAGAATAAACAACAAAAGAGACGTAAGACGCAATTAACATGCAGACGAAATCATCATGAAAAAAACATGAACAACTTAACATGAAGGAGTATATAACATAATCAGCATGAAAATGAAGTTAACCATGATAGTATGAAAACATACTTGACATAAAGACATAGTAAATTATGAGGAGACATGAAAAAATAATTATGCCAATAAATCATGAGAAATTTTTTATGCATGTAAGCAGTGCGTGAATGAATGATGCAGTTTATGAAAATCTTTATATGCACGAGGGTAAACGCCTATGGTCAGTTTACCCAAAACAAAAGACATGGAGAGGGGACGCCTATGGCTCGGTCCCAAAGTTAAAAGTTTCGATAAAAGCACATGCGACTAAATAGGGCCAGTCCTGTACCAACCATTACTTAGTCATAAACCTGCGACAATGGTACATGGGATAAATGAATGAAACTCAGCTGTCAAAACTTAACATAATTTTTTTATGTGACCAATTATGAACTACTGGGGTTCAGTTCACATTAGCCACAGTTCACAAGGAACATCGTGCATGAAAAAATGACACGTAACTAAGTATGGATGACGGTTGTTCAGTCCATATTAGTAAAAGCAATATTGATGAAAACATCATGGTTAAAACAACAAGGTGCTGAAAACATCATGGTTAAAACAACAAGGTGTTGAAAACATAAATACATGGAGTAACAAGCGTTGGCTTAGGAAGCTCCTGATGACTACCCACTAGTCACATGTCAAGTTTTAGAGCCTACAGGTCGAAGCCTTAGCTCTGATACCATAATTGTAACACCCTACTTTGATAAGTGGACCGTTACACGTAATTATGGCGTGTCATCAAAGCATGCAAGGTAATATGTAGTAAAACATACATGACCATTGGGAAAACCATAATCAAAGATCGATTCCCAAACATAAGCCCAAAACATAAATAAAGTAAATGAACTAGGAAAGACTAGACAAGCATAAGTATATGGCAAAAAGGAGAAGAAGTCTATGGCAGCTTTCATCCTATGCACTTCCTCCAAATGCTCGAGTCCGTCCTTGGGTACCTGCTGTTTTGGGACATGGAAAGGAAAGTAACGGCTGAGCATAACGCTCAGTGCACGGATATGACATAGTATGAATGACTGAAACATAAATAAGACTAATAGTAGCGGAAATGTATAATTCCTGGAAAACCTAGTTGTCTGTCATGTTAACTGGTTTTAATTCTGAAAACATAGCTTATGTTACTTATGAAAATTCTATATTAGTTAATGTACCAAAAGCCAATATAGGTCATGAGGTCAACAATGTGCATGAATACTTGGAGGGGAGACCTCATCATGCAATTAGAGGGGTTGCCTCTAATTAACTGGTAAGTGGGTAGGAGGGATAAACTCCTTGTGAAGGATGCAAGACACACACCACATTCACCATGAAATCCTGACTGAAACATGTAACTAGGATGCATCCATACGCCCCACATGATAATATAATAATAAAATGGCCAAATAATTGAAAAGGGACGCCATGAGCTATCACTCTGTGGTGAAGTCATAACACTGGTGCCTCCAGTGTTATGGTTATGGAACCCCCATAACTAGGTGAAACTGGTCATGCATGTATATGGATACGGTAACTAATAAAACATAAGCATTTAATCTGTAACTACTGGGGAAAATAGTTGGCTGCATACAGGAAATCCTAATGAAGGAAGAGATTGTCCTTACTGAAGGACGGGAAATCCGTACCTTGTGTCCAGTGAACGAAGAAGACTAACGGAAGAGAGTCCTACTTCGATCTCACTAATGCTACATAAATAGTATACGTGTATGAGTATTCTGATTACTGAGTACGTAACTGGTTTTATATCGTGTCTTAGCTTGTTTTATATGTTCATGTCTTGTTTTACTGATTTTAACATTATACACTGTTTATCATGTATTCCGGATATTATGATTAAGTATTACTTGTATTCCTTGTATTATTATACTTGTTGTATAATAATAAGTAACTTTCTAAAAATAGCAGGTTTCTAAAATAAAAAGTTTCCAAAAATGGAAAGTTTCTAAAAATAGAAATAGCTGGATTAATAAGCTAACAAGATAAGCTTAAGTTTTTCTGATTAAATATACTAAGTCATGTGATTAATGGTATAGTTTATTAATTATAACATGTTAATTAAATAAACTATATGTTATACGATTTAATTATATATAATCATGATTTAATTAAATTAAAGTGTATATAATACTTAGGTTAAAACGTGTATTAATATTTATATTAATATAACCTAAGTCATGAAAATTAATTAATTATATGTCATGTTTTAATAATTAATTAGTTACTATAGTCTAAATTACATAAATAAATACTTAGGTTAAAATCATGTATTATTAAATGATAATAATAAACCTAAGTCCATGTTTTAATTAAATTAATTATATGCCATGTTAAATTAATTTAATTAACTAGTAAATAAATATACTTGTAAAATTAATTAAACTTGTAAAAATAATCATGAACCGAACACGTGTATTATAATTTTAAAGATGACGTGAACCGGACCCAGAACTCCATGAACCGGACCGAATTCATTCGATGATTCTTGTATAACTAAGGTTTAAATAACATAACTTATCTTGACAAGATTAAATCAATATTAATTAGAATAAATGAAATTAATATTGCATGATTAATCTAGTACCCTAATTAAATTAATTAAAATAAGTAGAAAAAGATAAACCCAACATCCCTTTTAATAATCCTAAAACTGTCTTCCAAACACTCTGACCAAAACCAACAGCCAAACACCCCATGTGTTGCTGCTGGCTGCGCAGCAGCCACCGACAGTTGCCAGATTCCCCTGCTGCGTCAAAAGTACCCACCGAGACCACAAAGGTCTCGGTTCCCACTGCCTGAACAAACACCCCCGCTGGGGTTGCCACTGACAGAACAAACCCAGCCAGCACCCATTAAGGGTCGCGGCTGGTGACCTGTTTTTACCACCAAGACCATGGATGGTCTCGGTTGGTGTGCAGCTTGTACATAACAGCACCAAACAACCCCCCTATACATTATTGTTATTTCAACCACGTTTTAATCTCCTATTACTTGATTCTTGGTCCATTAGCCGTATAAAACAAACAAAGAAAAGAATTAAGGATTACCTATAATGTGTGATGGTTTAGGGGTTTAATACACGAATCAAACCCTATAACTCCTGGATCAAGACCCACGTTTTCATAGCTTGTCTTGGTGTTGGTCGACGACAGAAGAAACAAAAGAAGAAGAGAAAAAGTGACTGCCTGTTTTTATGTTTAGGGGTTTTATGTGTGATTTTCTGTTTGTCCAAAAATAAATACTCCTCCCGTCTGTTTTCTGTTTAGTCGGCCTAGGACAACCCTTGGGCCTAGAGCCCATGTTTTCTTCTTGTCTTCTTTTGTTTAAACGGCCCAAACAAAACACTTATACATTTGTTTGTATATTTCGTGTTTAATTAAAAACGTACGCGTAATTCGTGTTTTGAATGTTCATGTTATAATTATAATTATTTATCGTGTATTAATACCTATATACGTGGTTTAATGGTCGTGTTTTAATGCTCGAGTTTACATGTTCATAATTATAATTATTATTATTAGTTATCGTATACCAACACGTACTTAATAGTTATCATGTACTATCACGTACATAATCATTATCGTGTAATTATACGTACATAACTTCTGTAACTACTAATCGTGACTCGTGTTCATGCTATAAAAAAGTTTTTAAATGTACGAACGTTTACTAAGTGTAATGTTCATGGTAAAAGCATGTGGGTTTTACAGGTTCACAGACACGTTTTTCTGCTTAGAGCAGTGGGAAAAAGTTCCCACTGCTAAGCTTAATTTCCCACTGTTGTCACTAAAGGACAAAGCTTTGTGAGGTGTGACTTTCAGATTTCATATTTTTTTTGTCTTTAGTGGACAAAATTCAGTGTTTTTTATATTTTTCATTTTTCCATGTTTAGTTTATTTATTTTAAGATTTTTGATAAAGTTTAATTTTATTTTACTGTTCATTTAATATTTTTTAAATTTAATTTAGTTTTAATTGATTTTCTTTAAACCTATTTTTGTCTTCTAGTGCAAAAATTTCGTATTTTTCAGTTTTAAGAATTTTCTTAGATTTAGGAAAATATTTTAAGATTTTTTGTTTAAAAAGTTTTACTATTCACTCTTTTTATCTATTTTTTAGATTTAATTTAAGTTTAAATAGGTTTAATTCAAAATTGTTTTGTCTTGTAGTGAAAAAAATTACTTTTTTCAAACTTTTTAATTTTTCCACTGTTTAGAATTATAATTTAGAATTTTTTTAAACAGTAAGTTTATTTTTAGCATTATTTTATTATTTTTAATCATTATTTTAGTTTAAAAATGTTTTTAGTGTTTTAAAAATAGAAAAATAGTTTCTAAAATTTAGGAAAAATACTTTTTAGTGTTTAATTAATATAAGTAGGATATTTGTTTGATAAAATAATATTTTGGGCTTTTTCTTAATAATATTTAATTTTAGGGATTTAATTAGCATTTAAAATTGAATATTTAATTAATATAAGGTTTTAAAATTTATTTATTGAAGTTTTATTCTTATTTATATTATTTTTAACTTAGTTTTCATTTTTAATTAATTTTTAGCTTTAATTTTTAATTTTGTCACGTTTTACGTATTTACGTTCGCGTTTTACGTCATTACGTCGTAGTGTAATCGTAGTCGTAGCTCGTCTTTTATTTTTCTCTCTTTAAACCAAAAACGACACTAATACAAATTTTGATTTTATATAATTGGCACACAAATCATACACCTCCTTCGAGAACGAACTCGCACTTATTCGGTTTTACGGTTTTTCATTAAATCGTATAACTTAATACTTACCGCTCATACGCGTTTTTCCTAAAACGTGTACGAATTTCACTACATTAATTTTTGGCGCCGCTGCTGGGGAGGTGTTTTAGTGTTGCCATTATTACTATCGTGTTTGTGTGAGTAGTGCGTTTTTGCTTTTCAATTTTTGGAAAGCGTAAATATCGTACATACTCATTTTTGTTATTTTTCTATTATACTATAATATCCAAATAAATCGTATTTAATTTTCCTAAATTAAACACACAACAATCTTTACTATATTGTAGATATCCCATTATCATTTCCGTTTTTTTTGTGAATATTATTAATATATTGTACTACGTATCACAATAAATTTACAATATCTCCAAAAGCGTGAAAACGCAACCTTAATTGGGATATCATCACTCACTTAGTATAGTCAAATCCAAAGCAAAATTTTAAAGACAAAATAGATAAATACTTTTGTGAGGCTTAATTTTGATTAACACAAACTATAAGGTGGGTATAAGGCGGTTGTATTTCACGACCTAAAGGAAAAAGGCTCTTAAGTGCTTAGCGCCGCCTCGTTTCCTCCGCTTGCTTGTGCGTGTTTTGAGAAGAGGGCTAATCGAGGGTTTGCCGCCCAAGTATTATCTACGTATACTATATTTGCTTGTTTTCAAGATTAAACCCTCTTGAACCTTTTGGTGTTCCACCAACGTTCTAAAGTCATCGAAGGCGTTCACTCCACGTGATCGTTTTCATTCTTTGAGACTCCTTTAATCGAGAAATCGATTCGAGGAGAGATTTGTAGATTTGAATCTACGTAATACACAAAAAATCAAAAAAAAATTAAAAACAATCAAAAACAAAAAAAATTGAAAAATCGAAAAACCGCAAAAAGAATCTTCTTTGCTACCCCCATTCTACGTTTAGTTCATGCGGACTCGATCGAAGGATTATTCTAATTCTAGCAACGTTTCAAATCGACGTAATCGTAATCGAAGGAATTGACGACGTAGACGAGATTTAGAAACCGACGTTCCTAATATCATTGTTGAAGAAAACGTAGACGAGATGGCCGACAGTCGTTCGATGATGGAATTGCTCCAAGCGCCCACCGAGGGTTATGGAGACGCGATCGTAATTCCCGCTATCGAAGCGGAGAATTTTGAGATTAAGAGCGGAATGCTTTCGTTAGTTCAAGCTACGAAGTTTCGAGGTCGTGAAGCCGATAATCCTCACGACCACATTCGGAATTTTGATCGTCTTTTGGCCACGAGCAAGTTTAAGAACGTCGACACCGATGTCGTCAAGCTTATGATTTTTCCTTACTCGCTCGATGGTTCCGCCAAGGATTGGTACGATAAAGAGCCACCTAATTCCATAATTACGTGGAAGGATCTCGTTTCCAAATTCGTTAATCATTTTTTCCCATCGTCTAAGACAACGTTTTTCAAAAACGAGATTACGAGATTTGAGCAAAAACCGAATGAATCATTTAGAGACGCGTGGGATCATTTAAGGAATTGCTTAGGCAATGTCCTCACCATGGATTTTCCGAGTTGCACCAAATCGATACGTTTTACAACGGTCTTAGTTTTCAAGAACAAGATTCGTTGAATTCCGCCGCCGGTGGCAACTTTTTGTGTAAAACTCCGAAAGATGCATTGATGATTATCGAAAATCGATCCAAGGTTTACCAACTCCGCAACGCATGGAGTGTTTCTAATGTCGCCAATGTTAGTAATTCTAATCGCGACATTGAGAGAGTTGATGCGAAAGTCGACAAGTTGATGAATGTGTTTACGTCTTTTCTCATCGAAATGCAAAAGAAAGACGCTCCCGCTACGGTGAAAGCGGTTGAGGCATCGTGTACGTTTTGTAGTGGACCTCATAATTATTACGAGTGTGCGGCTACGGATGGCCAAACGTCGAGTGAAAACGCGTTAAACAACAATTTTTCAAATCAAAATCCAAATAACGCCGGTCCATCGCAACAAACGAACAACAACAATCAAGGAAATAATTTTCAAATCCGTAAAATTTTCAAGGAAACAATCATGGTAATCAAGGTTATAATCAAGGTCAAAATTTGAATTGGCAAAATCATGGTTTTAACAACAACAACAATCAAAACCAGAATTTTAACAATGGGCAAAATTCAAATTTTTCGAACAACGCTAATCAAGGGAACAATTTTCAAGGGAATCAAAACCAAGCTTTCAATTAAAACTATAATGGCTCAAATGATTTTCAAAATTACGTTAAATCAAATGGCGCTGATATGAAGAGATTAGAAATGCAAATTGGTGACATGAAAAACAAATTTTCAAACACGTTGAGAGGACAAAACAACAAAACTGAACAAGGACAAATTGACATAAAAAAGATGTTTTCGGCTATTATGAACAAAGCCTCGGGTGCTTCATCGAGTTCATTACCTAGTGACACCGTTTCAAATCCGAAGGAATAATGTAAAGCCGCCTCGTCTCGTGAGAAAAGTCGTGTGATTACCCCTAACTTTGATGGATTTCGTGTTGTTCCTTCTTCTCAACCCTCGACTTCTAAGACGCCTTCATGTTCTAAAGTCGATGGGTGAACGTGGCGACCAAGGAAAAGAGTGCACACTCTCGTGTACCTCAAATTCCATCTACGGTTCAAAAAGAGAGCTTTATCGACCTCACCAAAGTAACCCTTGAAGAAACTTATGCATCGATCCTTCTTAAAAAACCCAAAAGGCATATGCCGAGAAAGGAAGAGGACTCGGGCGAATTTCTACTACCTTGTGATTTTTCCGATATTGAGGGATGTTTAGCCCTTGCTAATTTAGGTGCTAGCATCCATCTTATGCCTCATTCTCTATGGAAAGTGATGAGATTGCATTCACTTACCCCCACGAACATGACAATCGGGCTAGCAAATTATACACCACTTATACCAATTGAAATAGCCGAGGATGTCTATGTTAGAGTTGGAAAGTTTGTTTTTCCCGTGGATTTCGTCATATCCGATTACGAGTGTGACCCTAAATGTCCCATTATTTTAGGTCGACCATTTTTATCGATGACTCGAACCGTAATCGACGTCCACGAGGGGAGACTTATTATCCGATTACGAGTGAGGATAAAATGGACTTTTTCACGAGTAGATCCCAAGTTTCAAATGATCATGATAAAACCGAGGTTTCAAAACCCGATATTTCAAAATTTGACAATATCAAAGCTCATACTTTAGCGGAAAAAATGAGATTAGATGCATGTTTTGCAGGATGAAAATGAACGGTTTTAAAGATGAGGATTTTGATGATAAAGAATACGTTTACTTAATTCAAAAGGGTATTCGTAAATTTACGGATGAAAAATCATTTTGGGATATATTCGGTGAAACAAGTGAACATCCAATTCCGAAGGGCGACGTTAGTGCCATCACGACAATGACCAATATGGACTCGTCTTCACCACCTTCGAAGGACCTTGTATTTGAGGCTTCAACTTCTAACTCCATCGAAGTGCCTCCATTTCCTAGCCCAACACCCATTGAGGCTAAAGGTTTCATCGACATCGATCCTCTCGTCATAGAAAAGTCACCTAAGCATAGTCATTCGACTTGTAAGACCATGGTTGTGAGTGCTCACATCGAATCTTTCTTTGACGATGATGATGGCGATTTTGTCGAGATTGATCACGTGCTTAAAAATCCACATGCAATTTTTGATTCTCCTAAAAAGAGTTCTAAAAGTGGTAAGTACGATGATTACAAGTTCGATCCCGAGATTGAGGAAATTATCGAACGAGAGCTAGCTCTTTTGCCTCCACTCCCACCTATGAGTGAGGTTGTTTTTTCCAAGATCGACGATGAACTTAATGAGTTGGAACGTCTTATTTCTGATGACGAACCAACTCACGTGACCCATCTCGAGGAGTTACCTAATCAACACTCCTCAAATGATAATTACGTTTACCACATTCGTGAGGATTTAACTTATCAACAATCCCCACAAATGAATGATGGTTTCGTGCGTGATCGTGATTTTTTCGAGAGAGTTTCTAAGATACTCAAGGAGGGGAATGACAAACCTTGGTTTGACAAGCCTATCTTTGATGAAGAAATCGATGAGATGCACATTCATAAGGATGACGAGTATGTAGACCCCGAGGGGGCGCTGTTCTTTGTTGATCGACGTTTTGAGAACTTATACAATCCACCACCCCCTAACCGTGACTTAAATGTGAGGATTTTTAGCGCGACTAATTTTGAATTTGAAACGCCAAATATTTTCAATATCATAAAATCTAGTTTTCATAAAGAGTTTTTAAACGATGAAAAAGGGAAAGATTTTAAAAATGTTTTAAAAGATTTTTCTACATGTTTAACTCCGTCATCACATCGTTGTATGAGTGCTACCACCTTGTCTACTCCTTTTGACGACGGTTGGTGTGGTGTTAGTGTGGGGGAAGCCCCTTATGTTCCCTCACATTTCTCCACCAAGGACGAGATATTCGATCCCGAAATTGCTTGTATAGGGAAATCTCGGTCTTCCACCGATGCAATAAATGGAAATCTTATCATTTGGTTGGTGTGAGTCTACCTCGAGTAGCTCATTGTATTGCCCCACCCATTGTCCCACCTTTCTATTTCTTATCTGTTGGGTCCACTAGATGTGGATCTTGCAGCCTGTTATAAATGGTGAACGACTTCTGTAATCACAAGTCTATTCACAGAGAGACTCTATATAAATCACACAGTATAAGTGCGGAATACAAATACTATGAACAAGAAGAAAAGTATAACTATAATGACTTGATCCTTTACTATGGATTTCTAATATTAAATATGAGCTAGAATTATGTTTGATGAAGGTGTATTGAACCCTTCTGCCTAAGGTTCCTTTTATACTACAAGGAAACCCTAATACATCATTGACCAAAACGTGTAAAACTGATATGCATATCCTTTCCTAACATATCTCATGCATATCCTAACAGAATAATATATAAATAATAAAGTTTGACTTTCAATAAGACCAGGAGCACGGCTTGCTCCTATTACTACTAGGACCAGGAGGAACTACATACCTCCTAGTCTACCTATTACAAATAACTATTCCAATGGTCCTAACAATCCTCCCCTAAACTTGAATTTGACCTGTTTAGTTCAAGTTTCCTTGTAAATAGTGCAACATAGCTTGAGGATTGGAACAACAAAAGAAACAGCAGCATCATAGCCATCAACAGAAAGAACATAAGGACCGCTACAACAATAAACACCTATAAGCTTCTGGAAAGCTTGAAACAAATCTGCATCTTGTTGAATCTACATAGCAACAGGAGCAGATTTTATGAGCCTTTACCAAGTAGCTGCTCGCTCTTGGGCTAGCCAGTCTTTATGGTGGAATAAGCATCACCCTGGGAGACGAGAACCCAGCCCAACTCTTAGAACGTGAATCAATGGTGAGTGAGGGTACCCTGATGATTTTAGGCAAACCATCACAGCCGTCAACGGATTTGATATGTCTTTACCAGAAGCCGTACCCTTCTGGACTCGCCAACTCTTAGCAATGAAGCACCGGTGAATTGAAAACCCTATAGCTTTGAGCAAGCTATTATAGCTATCAACGGATTTGATAAAATCTTTACCAAGAGCCGTACCCCCTTGGATTAGCCACTTTGCAGTCTAGGACCATCGCAAGTGAAAACCATCCAGTTTTGGGTAACCTGGCAACCATCAACGGATTTGACTATCACACCAGAGCCGTACCCTCATGGTGAATCAACTCTTTCTTGTCTATGAGACTTGGTGAGTTGACCACCATTTCTTGTGTGGACCAGGTCCAACACCAGATGAAACTCCAAACCAGCACAAGTGTGAATGAACCCCAATGTATGATGGAAAAGTATAAGCAGATATTATATTATGTACATGTGTGAAATCCATCATCTGTTTAAAGTATAAGCAAATATTATATAAAAAGTATATTTTTTTCATTTTACTTAATTTTTTTTTTGTTTTTTTAACTAAAATGTAAATCACCAATCACTGTACAAATTGGTGAAAAGAATGTCAGTATAAACACCTAGAAAACATACCCATCACATACCAGACACTGCCACCTTGTCAGCCTGCAACCGAGCTTGGATCCCTTCCACCAAAGTAGTAGCCATGGAAGTCTCATTCCCGGAATGGGCATTGGAGATCTACAAATGACACGCTAGCATGGCCTCCATAGTATCAATAGTAAACGGATAGTCCATATCCGTAAGCATGAACACTATGGCACAAGACTCCAACTCCAAGATATGCACTCCACAGCCAGCATACAGCTTCCATCTCTTGATTACCCAGCGTGGCTGGTCTTTCCAGACACCAGAATGTGGAGCATGTGGAGGAGAGTCAAGCATCATCTTCAAGTCAGCCCACACTGTCAGACCAGGCCAGGTGGTCACCTCACTAGGATGTGTAGGCATACCAGCATCCACAAACCCATACAATGACATAAGATCCCTACGATCCGCCCAAGTCAAAACACCTTGCAAACCCGAAGCATAACGAACATAACCATCACTGATGGAAATCCGATGGGTGAATGTACCAGCAACACTTGTGGATGGCTTAACCGTCTAAGCAGTAATAAACCCCATACCCATTGGCAACTCTGTGTCACTGTCCGAAGCGGCATCAATAAGGTTCTCAGGAGCACGCTTCTCATATGGAACAAACTTACCACGTCTAGCCATCTTCTTGCGAATAGAACGACGAGGTGTTGGAACACCAGACGAGGTTTCAACCTTTACCTTCGTAGCAGCAATAGGATCAGCAGGAGTAGAATCAATACCTTGACCAACCAAAGGATCAAAGGCGACGGCACCAGGAGAAGGGGTAGGTTGAGGTTTAGTCACTAGTGGTGAGGATTGTTCCATAACAGGAGTAGCAGGGATGGTAGTAGTAGCATTAGTGGTGGTGGTATGACCCAAAGATGAAGTAGGATGAACAACCGTAGGTGTGGGTGTGGAACCAGCAGTAGAAGTATCAACAACAGATGGGATACCAGTAGAAACAGGAGGAACACCAGATGAAGAACTAGGAGCAACAGTAGGTTGAGAAGTGGGAACCACACGTGGAGGAGGACGATAGATGAAGCACTCCGGAACCGGTGTGTTTTGACGCATTATCATCCTTTGGTATAGATCCTTAAGCTCGTCAAAAGACAATCCCCGAACACGATCCCATGTCCAACCAACAGTAAAGTGAGCACCCAACTGATATTTGACATACCTCTGCATTAACTTCCTCTCCTTGGTTCTTGTCAAAGGTCTGTTCTGACGTTTTTCACGTAGTTGAGCAGCAAGAAACAATTGTTGTTTAGGCATTAATGCCATTGCCCGAGGGATATAATTTTGTTCATTCACATCAGCACCCAACAGATCAGTAAACTGCGAATAATCAGATGTAAGAATAGTGAGCACTCGCATCCAATCATTATCATCCCAATGCATAGCCTCATGCTGCAACTGTTCACGCCTTTGCTTCTGAAGAGCCTCCTCCTCAGCCCTAGCAGCTTGATCAATCTCCGTCTGCATTCGCTGTGCGGCCTCCTCCCCTAACCTGTCTTCCTCAAGTTGTATGCGAGTATGCTTTCTAGGGGGTGAGGATGCATCAGTCATAGGGGCCTTCCCCTTAGGATCATGTGACAGCCCAACAGGTGAACCAGCAGTAGCACCAGCAGAAGAACCAGCAATATCCTCCTTTGGTCTAGAACTAGCAGCAGTAGGTGGGATGCTTGATGGACTAGGAGGAATAGGCAAATCAGCATACGGCTTATCAGCAAATGCAGCCTTCTCCAGCAAAGTCAAGCCATCCTCCACAAGATCCTCAACATCCTCATCAGAATCAGAATGAACAACATGCTTCTTCCTTCTCCTCTGCTGTGTCTCCAAAGCCTTAATCCGGTCCGCCATTGGAAGAACAAATTCCCTGGTAAGCTTGCGATGCTGATTCAAATCTGCTTCCAAAGAAATAATCCTTTCATGGTACCTGTGCATGAGATCAAGCAAAGAAGTGAGTGTGGCATGTTCCTCCGCTTCCCCACCAAGAGGACTTGGATTAGGGAAAGCTTCATTGGAACCAGAAGCAATAAAAGGGTCGTCATTATGAGCACGAGAACTAGAGGGCTTCTCAGTAGTATGAGGTGATGGACTAGAAGGGGGAGTATCCACAAATGGAGACTTATGTGGCATAGAAGAGGTGGCAGCCTTGGAAGTGGATGGCATTTCAACCACCACTTCCTCAGCTGGCTCTTCCACCACCACATGAGGCACACCACCAGCAGGATGCTCCTCCACCATAGGATCATCGTCTAACGGAAGTTCCTCCTCGGCTTCAGCAGCCGGAGGAATAACGTCAGGAGGACCTTGGGCAAGGCCCAGCATTGCATCAGTAAGGGGCCTCCATGCCCCCTTAAACCCAAGAGCCATATTGGAGTAAACTTTAGAACTAAGCTTGGGGGTCTCATACTCCTCCCTATCATGAGGTATACACATAAGTATCTGCTGCAAAAACCTAGGATACATTAAAAATTTCTTCCTAGATCTAGTACTACTCAGATTGCAAACCATCCCATCAAATAAGTAGCGAGAAAAATTAAACACTCCTTTTAATTCTTGTCAATCTTTATTTTTATTGTTTGATCTCCTATCTACCTTTCTTTAATCTTTAATTTTTATGTTTATTCTATTGTTCATGTTTATGTTCTTGAGTTTTTGTTAAATTGATTAAGTGGGTTTTGATTATTTTGATCATTATTGTTAGTTTTGTTGATTTGGATTGTTTTTTAATGATTAGTAGATGTTTATTTATTAGTTTGATTTAATCTTTTGGTTGATTTGATTAGTTTTTGTTTAGATTCGTGTTATTCTTTTTTCCCCTTGTTCTTCGCTGTTCATCTGTTTCCCAGGTACATTCCGGATCAACAAGTTCATTCTGAATCAAAGATTGTTGTGATTATTCCAAACCAAGGTATTCATTCGGAATATATTCCGAACGAAGGATTTGGGGAGGTGTTCATCCGGAATAACTTGTATTCCGAATAAAAGTTTGTTCATCCAGAACATTTATTATTCCGAATAAAGGTAATTCATTCGGAACTTCAAACATTCCGGATCAAGCCTTTCATTCGGAATACCAAACATTCTGGATCAGCTGTTCATTCGGAACATCCAAGTTATTCCGAACGAAAGAGTTCATTCGGAACATATTCCGAATCAAGCAGATTATTCCGGATCAGTGTTTGTTCATTCAGAACATTCCGAACCAAGAAGGCATTCCGAACCAAGAAGGCATTCCGAATCAAGGCTGTTTCATTCGAAATATTCCGAACGAAGGATTTGGGATTTGTTCATTCGGAACATCTATTATTCCGGATCAAGGGATTCATTCGGAATATATTCCGAGTCAAGGCAATATTCCGAATCAAGACTATTCCGGATAAGTGACATATTCCGGATAAATGATTTATTCCGGATGAAGGTTTTGTTCAAATATTCCGAATGAGTGTTTTATGTTGATTATTCCGAATGAAGAAGAATTATTCCGGGTGAAGATGACATTCCGAACGAGTAATTATTCCGAGTGAGGTATTTTCAGGTTATTTTAAGTTACTGTTTTTAAGTTTTAATTTTTAATTTTCAAGCTTTATTTTTCCCGCCTTTTTCCTTAGTCGCACTTTAAGATTACTTGCCTTAGATTTATTTTAGCCTTGCCTTATTTTAAGTTTTAGTTGCGTTTTTATTTTGCCTTAGATAGTTTTAAGTTTGCGTTATTTACTTTAATTGCCCTTTTACTTTTAGTGCCTTTTAATTTTTCGTCACGCTTTTAAATACTTGTCATTTATTTTAAATTAGAGTTAGATTTATTTTACAGCCATTTACTTTTAAGTTTTGCACTTTTTAATTACTACAACGACACAACTATTTGTTTCCACCAAAGAACGACTGAGTCACATAGTTAACCAGGATCAATTCGATTAGACCGGAACAACGAACTTTAATTTTTATACGAGGTGTCAAAAGCCTTGTATCAAATGGCGCCGCTGCCGACTCTTTTCGTAAATATTAACGGTTTTCTGTGAAATACGCGTTGCTTTTTGGGATCCATTCACTCGTGAACGTTATTTTTCGTGTCAAAATTTTTTTTTTCAAAAAATCCCAAAAACATTTGAAAAATCATAAAAAGCATTTCTTTTTCAAAGTTTTGCACCAAAAATATTCCTCTTTATCCTCTATTATGTTTAATTCTTTTCTTTACCCCTCTTATTTATAATTCTTCATGGATTCATCTTGCGTACGGTGTGGGAGACCATGGCATGGTTTTCAAACATGTCAATGGTGTACTTGTGAGTGGTGTGGTTTTAATATCGATGATACACAATTTGGATTTTGTCCATTTTGTAATTCAACAAATTCATACTTCTCCTCTTACAATACTTTCTCACCCTCTCCCGTCTATGACAATCCTTATCCTCAAGATGCACCGGGTTCTTCTCCATACCCGTGGTGTTATATTTGTGGGGGCCCTCACGATGCTTCTTCTTGTGATCCGTCGAAGGTCTTTGAGAAAATTCCGTGCTATCATCCCAATGTGTATAATTTTGAGCCCCCACGACACACCGTCAATCATCAACCCTTTTGTGCACTTCCTCCTGAGCAAATGGCCACACTTTTTGACAACTTTCAAAAAGTTCAAGAAGCTTGCAACAAGATCATGGAGAAATGTCAAGCGGATCAGCAACAAGAGCAAGTATCTAACCTTAGTGCTTATACTCCTCCTCTGGTGCCTCCATATTATAATGATAGTGATGACGATGAGAGTCCTATTTCTTGGAACGATGAGAATTCTATTCCTTCTACCGACTTGCCAGCTCTGGAGCCTAAGGATTCACCCATCCTAGGGGATGAGGATCTTAGCACAATTCCTGCAAAGGAATCCGACGAATTCATAAAGTCTAGTGCTGATAACCTTGTCCCAATTCCAAGTGAATCTGAGTTGACATCCGACAGTGACGATGAGTAGGATGCATTTTCTTCTGATGATGTCCCTTCCACCAACACTTTGGGAGAGGATTCTTTAGCTTTCTCTAATCCTCTTTTTGATCAAGATGATGATTTTACTTTTAGTGATGACGAGTCACTATCCGATGAAGACGTTCCGAAGGAAACTTTCAAGATTTATTCGAACCCTTTATTTGATTTTGATGACGATTACATATCTAGTGCGGTGAATCCTCTCTTTGACGAAGGGATTGAGGACATTGATAGCTCTGATTCTCCTACTATTGATGAGCATGCTTTGTTAGCCATGCCCCCTTCTATCGCAGAGGTGGAGATATTTGACTCTACTGGAAAGGTGACACGGATGGCAGGTAATTCTTCTCTTACTTCTCATACTATATTGCCACCTCATCCTACTGCGTGCACGCCCAAGGGGGTGATGTATCAATTTTACTCTCCGGGAAATGAGGATGAGTGCTTTGACCCGGGAGGTGACAATGACCATTCTATGATTGATAACCTTACGGCTTTGCCAATTGGTCAGCATCCATTGTCTTTGGAGGATGACAATGTGATTCCTTTACCCACCCCACCTCCCGTGGATCAAGATTTCACATACTTCTCGTATGTTGAAAGGACCTTCCTACCATTCAAGACTTATCCTCCTGCCTCTCCTTTGTTATATTCCTCCGGGAACGAGGACAAGGTCTTTGATCCTGGTATTACATTCGAGGCTTCCCCATGGACCATTTAATTCGGGGACGAGTTAGGCTCGTGACTCGGTTAACAAAAATAAGCGCTTTTTGGGAGGCAACCCACTTATCTATCTATCTTTCCCTGTTTTCACCATAAGTTTAGGGGGAGCCCCGTGGTGTTTCTTGTTCTCTTTCTTATCATGTGCAGGGATTAGAGCTTCAAAGACACACTCTTGATGATTTTTGACGACCCGTGATTCCGTTGTTTCCGTCTTCCCGGTTCTATCCTAAACTCTTTTCGATTCACTATTTTATATTATCCAATATTAAAATAGGAATCTCGTTAGTTGTCTTTTCCTTAGCGAGATTTAAACAAAGTGCATAATGTCCTAAGTGTAGGGGAGTTTACTCCCACATGCTTAAACATTGAGGACAATGTTTATATTAAGTGTAGGGGGGACTTCTATCGAAGTTAAGTGGCCTTTTCCTTGTATTTGTCCTCATTTTAACCGGAAAATCAATTTTTCGACATTTTTCAAAATTTTTGATCTATTTTGGCCTATTAGTTTTTACCTTTGTATAGTTATTTTTCTTTCTTTGCTAGAATAAAATTTTAATAAAGTGGTTTTAATTTTCAAACGTTGTGAATCTTTTGACTCAACCCGATTTTACTTATCTAAGTTTACTCTAGCTAGTATCCTTAACGTGTTTAAGTCAAGTTTTGCTAGGCTTTTATATAGGGAGCTATAAAACGCGAAAGTCTTAACTCTCACGGGTTAAGAACAAGAACTTTTCGCAAGTTCCTATAATCGATCCTAGAGAGTCGTTTATCAAGGGAACTTTAAAATGCAATTTCTAAACTTGAAAAAGTCTAAGAGTTTGCAAGATCCTATAGACGACTCGAAAACCCAAAACTTTGATTTAATAGGCTAGGCATCCACGAGTCTCATTCCTTGAGATTTTAAACTGTGGAGAACGAGAGATGATAGAGTCAATTATAAGTTTGGTATTCTTTCGTGAATTTATGTGAGTTAATTATAAGCCTATTCTCCCATCGCTTGCTAATAAATTTATCTGCAATAAATAAGGTTGTACGATTTGAAAAGTTACTTAGCTTCTAGCCCAAGATCGTTTAAAAGTTGCTCGGTATGGATTAGAGTTCATAGCCAAGGCATAACTTATTGAAGCGGGATGCGAAGATTGGCGAGTCCGAAAAGGCCCGAACAAGGCATGAGGGCTACATTTTGTTGCTAAAGATCCAAAAGTGATGTGAAGAATCATTTATCAAAGATCAATATGAAGGATCGAGACACACGACGAAAAGCAAGTACTCCCCAAAAGATCATGGAGAAGTCTATCCGAAAAGACCCTAGCAAGGTATGAGGATAAATAAATCCAAGTCCCAAAAGGAGGCGGATCGTTGTATATCAAAGTCCAAAATAAAGATTGGAGAAAAATGAAGAAGTCGTGGTCAAAGTATGAAGAATCTCTCAAAACTTCAAGTGAAGAAATTCCTATTATGAAGAGAAGACCATTATTTCATGAACGTCTCTCAAGATTTGAAGTATGAAGTCGCTGCCAAATATCGGTCCGAGAAAGGTCTCAAATCGTGAAGCGAGTTATGCCAAGATATGAACTTTATGAGGTCCCGAGAAGCAGTTTTAAAAGATTTTGTCCTTTAGCTAACTATTGATTAAATCGTCCCACTTTATTTTCAGCCTTAATAACTATCAAAATAAGTCAACAATGCATCCTCGTGATCATTCAAGACAATAATAAAATATAAGAGATACACCTAGGAATAAGGGAGTCTAAGTGAATAATTAGCCCACATGAGTTCGTGTTAGTTTGCTAACTTATAATAACAATGATCTCGTTTTTAAGCTTGGTATGGAGAACGTGAAAACTTGAGGATGATGATCATTCATGACATTTCCAAAACCCGAAGGTATGTTTTTGATTTCTTTACTTTGAATGTTTATAATTTTCTATCTCTTTAATAAAGGCCAACGTGGATTGATTATGATGAAAAGTGTAATCGTGCTTTGTAACTAATGCATTGCATGAGGACATTGCAATGGTCAAGTGTAGGGGATTTGATAGGTGTGTAAACACCCATCCTTCTTACCACTTAATTACAATAATAACCGAGCCAAAACGTGTATTTTATGTCATTTATGTCGGAATTATGCGTGGCTTGTGTTTTTGTTGTGATTTAGGACGAAATGTGAAAAGTGGAGAAAACACGGGCATTCACGGGCTTTTATCGAAGAAAACGACGAAAGACGAAGTCAAGAAATCAAGAGTGCAAAAAGAACGGAAGTCCAAGACCAATTATGAAGATTTATCGAAGAAAAAGTCAAAAGACGGAAGTTTACTAAAAGCCGAAGAACTCAAGTATAATTTATTGAAGAAATTACAAGACGAGAGTAGAAATCCCGAGACAAAGTCGTTAAAGTCAAAGAATTAGGAAGATTAAGGACTTAATGATGCAATTAAAGAAAGAAGAAAGATGGGAGGAAGCTTCCTAAGCACCTCCCTAATCCTCCTATAAATAGATTAGATTAAATTTCATTTCATTTTGTTGGCTAGAGTGACACTAGTTCTTCCATTTTCATTTCCTTGCACATTTAAATATATGTCATTTACTTAATTGTCAAATTTAAACACTTGTCTTGCACCTTAAATTCCTTTAATTTCAAGTAAATTTCCTTTTAATTCTTGTCAATCTTTATTTTAATTGTTTGATCTCCTATCTACCTTTCTTTAATCTTTAATCTTTATGTTTATTCTATTGTTCATGTTTATGTTCTTGAGTTTTTGTTAAATTGATTAAGTGGGTTTTGATTATTTTGATCATTATTGTTAGTTTTGTTGATTTGTATTGTTTGTTTATGATTAGTAGATGTTTATTGATTAGTTTGATTTAATCTTTTGGTTGATTTGATTAGTTTTTGTTTAGATTCGTGTTATTCTTTTTTCCCCTTGTTCTTCGTTGTTCATCTGTTTCCCAGGTACATTCCGGATCAACAAGTTCATTCCGAATCAAAGATTGTTGTGATTATTCCGAACCAAGGTATTCATTCGGAATATATTCCGAACGAAGGATTTGGGGAGGTGTTCATCCGGAATAACTTGTATTCCGAATCAAAGTTTGTTCATCCGGAACATTTATTATTCCGAATAAAGGTGATTCATTTGGAACTTCAAACATTCAGGATCAAGCCTTTCATTCGGAATACCAAACATTCCGGATCAGCTGTTCATTCGGAACATCCAAGTTATTCCGAACGAAAGAGTTCATTCGGAACATATTCCGAATCAAGCAGATTATTCCTGATCAGTGTTTGTTCATTCAGAACATTCCGAACCAAGAAGGCATTCCGAACCAAGAAGGCATTCCGAATCAAGGTTGTTTCATTCGAAATATTCCGAACGAAGGATTTGGGATTTGTTCATTCGGAACATCTATTATTCCGGATCAAGGGATTCATTCGGAATATATTCCGAGTCAAGGCAATATTCCGAATCAAGACTTTATTCCGGATAAGTGACATATTTCGGATAAATGATTTATTCCGGATGAAGGTTTTGTTCAAATATTCCGAATGAGTGTTTTATGTTGATTATTCCGAACGAAGAAGAATTATTCCGGGTGAAGGTGACATTCCGAACGAGTAATTATTCCGAGTGAGGTATTTTCAGGTTATTTTAAGTTACTGTTTTTAAGTTTTAATTTTTAATTTTCAAGCTTTATTTTTCCCGCCTTTTTCCTTAGTCGCACTTTAAGATTACTTGCCTTAGATTTATTTTAGCCTTGCCTTATTTTAAGTTTTAGTTGCGTTTTTATTTTGCCTTAGATAGTTTTAAGTTTGCGTTATTTACTTTAATTGCCCTTTTACTTTTAGTGCCTTTTAATTTTTCGTCACGCTTTTAAATACTTGTCATTTATTTTAAATTAGAGTTAGATTTATTTTACAGCCATTTACTTTTAAGTTTTGCACTTTTTAATTACTACAACGACACAACTATTTGTTTCCACCAAAGAACGGCTGAGTCACATAGTTAACCAGGATCAATTCGATTAGACCGGAACAACGAACTTTAATTTTTATACGAGGTGTCAAAAGCCTTGTATCAAATGGCGCCGCTGCCGACTCTTTTCGTAAATATTAACGGTTTTCTGTGAAAGACGCGTTGCTTTTTGGGATCCATTCACTCGTGAACGTTATTTTTCGTGTCAAAATTTTATTTTTCAAAAAATCCCAAAAACATTTGAAAAATCATAAAAAGCATTTCTTTTTCAAAGTTTTGCACCAAAAATATTCCTCTTTATCCTCTATTATGTTTAATTCTTTTCTTTACCCCTCTTATTTATAATTCTTCATGGATTCATCTTGCGTACGGTGTGGGAGACCATGGCATGGTTTTCAAACATGTCAATGGTGTACTTGTGAGCGGTGTGGTTTTAATATCGATGATACACAATTTGGATTTTGTCCATTTTGTAATTCAACAAATTCATACTTCTCCTCTTACAATACTTTCTCACCCTCTCCCGTCTATTACAATCCTTATCCTCAAGATGCACCGGGTTCTTCTCCATACCCGTGGTGTTATATTTGTGGGGGCCCTCACGATGCTTCTTCTTGTGATCCGTCGAAGGTCTTTGAGAAAATTCCGTGCTATCATCCCAATGTGTATAATTTTGAGCCCCCACGACACACCGTCAATCATCAACCCTTTTGTGCACTTCCTCCTGAGCAAATGGCCACACTTTTTGATAACTTTCAAAAAGTTCAAGAAGCTTGCAACAAGATCATGGAGAAATGTCAAGCGGATCAGCAACAAGAGCAAGTATCTAACCTTAGTGCTTATACTCCTCCTCTGGTGCCTCCATATTATAATGATAGTGATGACGATGAGAGTCCTATTTCTTGGAACGATGAGAATTCTATTCCTTCTACCGACTTGCCAGCTCTGGAGCCTAAGGATTCACCCATCCTAGGGGATGAGGATCTTAGCACAATTCCTGCAAAGGAATCCGACGAATTCATAAAGTCTAGTGCTGATAACCTTGTCCCAATTCCAAGTGAATCTGAGTTGACATCCAACAGTGACGATGAGTAGGATGCATTTTCTTCTGATGATGTCCCTTCCAGCAACACTTTGGGAGAGGATTCTTTGGCTTTCTCTAATCCTCTTTTTGATCAAGATGATGATTTTACTTTTAGTGATGACGAGTCACTATCCGATGAAGACGTTCCGAAGGAAACTTTCAAGATTTATTCGAACCCTTTATTTGATTTTGATGACGATTACATATCTAGTGAGGTGAATCCTCTCTTTGACGAAGGGATTGAGGACATTGATAGCTCTGATTCTCCTACTATTGATGAGCATGCTTTGTTAGCCATGCCCCCTTCTATCGCAGAGGTGGAGATATTTGACTCTACTGGAAAGGTGACACGGATGGCAGGTAATTCTTCTCTTACTTCTCATACTATATTGCCACCTCATCCTACTGCGTGCACGCCCAAGGGGGTGATGTATCAATTTCACTCTCCGGGAAATGAGGATGAGTGCTTTGACCCGGGAGGTGACAATGACCATTCTATGATTGATAACCTTACGGCTTTGCCAATTGGTCAGCATCCATTGTCTTTGGAGGATGACAATGTGATTCCTTTACCCACCCCACCTCCCGTGGATCAAGATTTCACATACTTCTCGTATGTTGAAAGGACCTTCCTACCATTCAAGACTTATCCTCCTGCCTCTCCTTTGTTATATTCCTCCGGGAACGAGGACAAGGTCTTTGATCCTGGTATTACATTCAAGGCTTCCCCATGGACCATTTAATTCGGGGACGAGTCAGGCTCGTGACTCGGTTAACAAAAATAAGCGCTTTTTGGGAGGCAACCCACTTATCTATCTATCTTTCCCTGTTTTCACCATAAGTTTAGGGGGAGCCCCGTGGTGTTTCTTGTTCTCTTTCTTATCATGTGCAGGGATTAGAGCTTCAAAGACACACTCTTGATGATTTTTGACGACCCGTGATTCCGTTGTTTCCGTCTTCCCGGTTCTATCCTAAACTCTTTTCGATTCACTATTTTATATTATCCAATATTAAAATAGGAATCTCGTTAGTTGTCTTTTCCTTAGCGAGATTTAAACAAAGTGCATAATGTCCTAAGTGTAGGGGAGTTTACTCCCACATGCTTAAACATTGAGGACAATGTTTATATTAAGTGTAGGGGGGACTTCTATCGAAGTTAAGTGGCCTTTTCCTTGTATTTGTCCTCATTTTAACCGGAAAATCAATTTTTCGACATTTTTCAAAATTTTTGATCTATTTTGGCCTATTAGTTTTTACCTTTGTATAGTTATTTTTCTTTCTTTGCTAGAATAAAATTTTAATAAAGTGGTTTTAATTTTCAAACGTTGTGAATCTTTTGACTCAACCCGATTTTACTTATCTAAGTTTACTCTAGCTAGTATCCTTAACGTGTTTAAGTCAAGTTTTGCTAGGCTTTTATATAGGGAGCTATAAAACGCGAAAGTCTTAACTCTCACGGGTTAAGAACAAGAACTTTTCGCAAGTTCCTATAATCGATCCTAGAGAGTCGTTTATCAAGGGAACTTTAAAATGCAATTTCTAAACTTGAAAAAGTCTAAGAGTTTGCAAGATCCTATAGACGACTCGAAAACCCAAAACTTTGATTTAATAGGATAAGCATCCACGAGTCTCATTCCTTGAGATTTTAAACTGTGGAGAACGAGAGATGATAGAGTCAATTATAAGTTTGGTATTCTTTCGTGAATTTATGTGAGTTAATTATAAGCCTATTCTCCCATCGCTTGCTAATAAATTTATCTGCAATAAATAAGGTTGTACGATTTGAAAAGTTACTTAGCTTCTAGCCCAAGATTGTTTAAAAGTTGCTCGGTATGGATTAGAGTTCATAGCCAAGGCATAACTTATTGAAGCGGGATGCGAAGATTGGCGAGTCCGAAAAGGCCCTAACAAGGCATGAGGGCTACATTTTGTTGCTAAAGATCCAAAAGTGATGTGAAGAATCATTTATCAAAGATCAATATGAAGGATCGAGACACACGACGAAAAGCAAGTACTCCCCAAAAGATCATGGAGAAGTCTATCCGAAAAGACCCTAGCAAGGTATGAGGATAAATAAATCCAAGTCCCAAAAGGAGGCGGATCGTTGTATATCAAAGTCCAAAATAAAGATTGGAGAAAAATGAAGAAGTCGTGGTCAAAGTATGAAGAATCTCTTAAAACTTCAAGTGAAGAAATTCCTATTATGAAGAGAAGACCATTATTTCATGAACGTCTCTCAAGATTTGAAGTATGAAGTCGCTGCCAAATATCGGTCCGAGAAAGGTCTCAAATCGTGAAGCGAGTTATGCCAAGATATGAACTTTATGAGGTCCCGAGAAGCAGTTTTAAAAGATTTTGTCCTTTAGCTAACTATTGATTAAATCGTCCCACTTTATTTTCAGCCTTAATAACTATCAAAATAAGTCAACAATGCATCCTCGTGATCATTCAAGACAATAATAAAATATAAGAGATACACCTAGGAATAAGGGAGTCTAAGTGAATAATTAGCCCACATGAGTTCGTGTTAGTTTGCTAACTTATAATAACAATGATCTCGTTTTTAAGCTTGGTATGGAGAACGTGAAAACTTGAGGATGATGATCATTCATGACATTTCCAAAACCCGAAGGTATGTTTTTGATTTCTTTACTTTGAATGTTTATAATTTTCTATCTCTTTAATAAAGGCCAACGTGGATTGATTATGATGAAAAGTGTAATCGTGCTTTGTAACTAATGCATTGCATGAGGACATTGCAATGGTCAAGTGTAGGGGATTTGATAGGTGTGTAAACACCCATCCTTCTTACCACTTAATTACAATAATAACCGAGCCAAAACGTGTATTTTATGTCATTTATGTCGGAATTATGCGTGGCTTGTGTTTTTGTTGTGATTTAGGACGAAATGTGAAAAGTGGAGAAAACACGGGCATTCACGGGCTTTTATCGAAGAAAACGACGAAAGACGAAGTCAAGAAATCAAGAGTGCAAAAAGAACGGAAGTCCAAGACCAATTATGAAGATTTATCGAAGAAAAAGTCAAAAGACGGAAGTTTACTAAAAGCCGAAGAACTCAAGTATAATTTATTGAAGAAATTACAAGACGAGAGTAGAAATCCCGAGACAAAGTCGTTAAAGTCAAAGAATTAGGAAGATTAAGGACTTAATGATGCAATTAAAGAAAGAAGAAAGATGGGAGGAAGCTTCCTAAGCACCTCCCTAATCCTCCTATAAATAGATTAGATTAAATTTCATTTCATTTTGTTGGCTAGAGTGACACTAGTTCTTCCATTTTCATTTCCTTGCACATTTAAATATATGTCATTTACTTAATTGTCAAATTTAAACACTTGTCTTGCACCTTAAATTCCTTTAATTTCAAGTAAGTTTCCTTTTAATTCTTGTCAATCTTTATTTTAATTGTTTGATCTCCTATCTACCTTTCTTTAATCTTTAATCTTTATGTTTATTCTATTGTTCATGTTTATGTTCTTGAGTTTTTGTTAAATTGATTAAGTGGGTTTTGATTATTTTGATCATTATTGTTAGTTTTGTTGATTTGTATTGTTTGTTTATGATTAGTAGATGTTTATTGATTAGTTTGATTTAATCTTTTGGTTGATTTGATTAGTTTTTGTTTAGATTCGTGTTATTCTTTTTTCCCCTTGTTCTTCGTTGTTCATCTGTTTCCCAGGTACATTCCGGATCAACAAGTTCATTCCGAATCAAAGATTGTTGTGATTATTCCGAACCAAGGTATTCATTCGGAATATATTCCGAACGAAGGATTTGGGGAGGTGTTCATCCGGAATAACTTGTATTCCGAATCAAAGTTTGTTCATCCGGAACATTTATTATTCTGAATAAAGGTGATTCATTTGGAACTTCAAACATTCAGGATCAAGCCTTTCATTCGGAATACCAAACATTCCGGATCAGCTGTTCATTCGGAACATCCAAGTTATTCCGAACGAAAGAGTTCATTCGGAACATATTCCGAATCAAGCAGATTATTCCTGATCAGTGTTTGTTCATTCAGAACATTCCGAACCAAGAAGGCATTCCGAACCAAGAAGGCATTCCGAATCAAGGCTGTTTCATTCGAAATATTCCGAACGAAGGATTTGGGATTTGTTCATTCGGAACATCTATTATTCCGGATCAAGGGATTCATTCGGAATATATTCCGAGTCAAGGCAATATTCCGAATCAAGACTTTATTCCGGATAAGTGACATATTTCGGATAAATGATTTATTCCGGATGAAGGTTTTGTTCAAATATTCCGAATGAGTGTTTTATGTTGATTATTCCGAACGAAGAAGAATTATTCCGGGTGAAGGTGACATTCCGAACGAGTAATTATTCCGAGTGAGGTATTTTCAGGTTATTTTAAGTTACTGTTTTTAAGTTTTAATTTTTAATTTTCAAGCTTTATTTTTCCCGCCTTTTTCCTTAGTCGCACTTTAAGATTACTTGCCTTAGATTTATTTTAGCCTTGCCTTATTTTAAGTTTTAGTTGCGTTTTTATTTTGCCTTAGATAGTTTTAAGTTTGCGTTATTTACTTTAATTGCCCTTTTACTTTTAGTGCCTTTTAATTTTTCGTCACGCTTTTAAATACTTGTCATTTATTTTAAATTAGAGTTAGATTTATTTTACAGCCATTTACTTTTAAGTTTTGCACTTTTTAATTACTACAACGACACAACTATTTGTTTCCACCAAAGAACGGCTGAGTCACATAGTTAACCAGGATCAATTCGATTAGACCGGAACAACGAACTTTAATTTTTATACGAGGTGTCAAAAGCCTTGTATCAAATGGCGCCGCTGCCGACTCTTTTCGTAAATATTAACGGTTTTCTGTGAAAGACGCGTTGCTTTTTGGGATCCATTCACTCGTGAACGTTATTTTTCGTGTCAAAATTTTATTTTTCAAAAAATCCCAAAAACATTTGAAAAATCATAAAAAGCATTTCTTTTTCAAAGTTTTGCACCAAAAATATTCCTCTTTATCCTCTATTATGTTTAATTCTTTTCTTTACCCCTCTTATTTATAATTCTTCATGGATTCATCTTGCGTACGGTGTGGGAGACCATGGCATGGTTTTCAAACATGTCAATGGTGTACTTGTGAGCGGTGTGGTTTTAATATCGATGATACACAATTTGGATTTTGTCCATTTTGTAATTCAACAAATTCATACTTCTCCTCTTACAATACTTTCTCACCCTCTCCCGTCTATTACAATCCTTATCCTCAAGATGCACCGGGTTCTTCTCCATACCCGTGGTGTTATATTTGTGGGGGCCCTCACGATGCTTCTTCTTGTGATCCGTCGAAGGTCTTTGAGAAAATTCCGTGCTATCATCCCAATGTGTATAATTTTGAGCCCCCACGACACACCGTCAATCATCAACCCTTTTGTGCACTTCCTCCTGAGCAAATGGCCACACTTTTTGACAACTTTCAAAAAGTTCAAGAAGCTTGCAACAAGATCATGGAGAAACGTCAAGCGGATCAGCAACAAGAGCAAGTATCTAACCTTAGTGCTTATACTCCTCCTCTGGTGCCTCCATATTATAATGATAGTGATGACGATGAGAGTCCTATTTCTTGGAACGATGAGAATTCTATTCCTTCTACCGACTTGCCAGCTCTGGAGCCTAAGGATTCACCCATCCTAGGGGATGAGGATCTTAGCACAATTCCTGCAAAGGAATCCGACGAATTCATAAAGTCTAGTGCTGATAACCTTGTCCCAATTCCAAGTGAATCTGAGTTGACATCCAACAGTGACGATGAGTAGGATGCATTTTCTTCTGATGATGTCCCTTCCACCAACACTTTGGGAGAGGATTCTTTGGCTTTCTCTAATCCTCTTTTTGATCAAGATGATGATTTTACTTTTAGTGATGACGAGTCACTATCCGATGAAGACGTTCCGAAGGAAACTTTCAAGATTTATTCGAACCCTTTATTTGATTTTGATGACGATTACATATCTAGTGAGGTGAATCCTCTCTTTGACGAAGGGATTGAGGACATTGATAGCTCTGATTCTCCTACTATTGATGAGCATGCTTTGTTAGCCATGCCCCCTTCTATCGCAGAGGTGGAGATATTTGACTCTACTGGAAAGGTGACACGGATGGCAGGTAATTCTTCTCTTACTTCTCATACTATATTGCCACCTCATCCTACTGCGTGCACGCCCAAGGGGGTGATGTATCAATTTCACTCTCCGGGAAATGAGGATGAGTGCTTTGACCCGGGAGGTGACAATGACCATTCTATGATTGATAACCTTACGGCTTTGCCAATTGGTCAGCATCCATTGTCTTTGGAGGATGACAATGTGATTCCTTTACCCACCCCACCTCCCGTGGATCAAGATTTCACATACTTCTCGTATGTTGAAAGGACCTTCCTACCATTCAAGACTTATCCTCCTGCCTCTCCTTTGTTATATTCCTCCGGGAACGAGGACAAGGTCTTTGATCCTGGTATTACATTCAAGGCTTCCCCATGGACCATTTAATTCGGGGACGAGTCAGGCTCGTGACTCGGTTAACAAAAATAAGCGCTTTTTGGGAGGCAACCCACTTATCTATCTATCTTTCCCTGTTTTCACCATAAGTTTAGGGGGAGCCCCGTGGTGTTTCTTGTTCTCTTTCTTATCATGTGCAGGGATTAGAGCTTCAAAGACACACTTTTGATGATTTTTGACGACCCGTGATTCCGTTGTTTCCGTCTTCCCGGTTCTATCCTAAACTCTTTTCGATTCACTATTTTATATTATCCAATATTAAAATAGGAATCTCGTTAGTTGTCTTTTCCTTAGCGAGATTTAAACAAAGTGCATAATGTCCTAAGTGTAGGGGAGTTTACTCCCACATGCTTAAACATTGAGGACAATGTTTATATTAAGTGTAGGGGGGACTTCTATCGAAGTTAAGAGGCCTTTTCCTTGTATTTGTCCTCATTTTAACCGGAAAATCAATTTTTCGACATTTTTCAAAATTTTTGATCTATTTTGGCCTATTAGTTTTTACCTTTGTATAGTTATTTTTCTTTCTTTGCTAGAATAAAATTTTAATAAAGTGGTTTTAATTTTCAAACGTTGTGAATCTTTTGACTCAACCCGAGTTTACTTATCTAAGTTTACTCTAGCTAGTATCCTTAACGTGTTTAAGTCAAGTTTTGCTAGGCTTTTATATAGGGAGCTATAAAACGCGAAAGTCTTAACTCTCACGGGTTAAGAACAAGAACTTTTCGCAAGTTCCTATAATCGATCCTAGAGAGTCGTTTATCAAGGGAACTTTAAAATGCAATTTCTAAACTTGAAAAAGTCTAAGAGTTTGCAAGATCCTATAGACGACTCGAAAACCCAAAACTTTGATTTAATAGGCTAAGCATCCACGAGTCTCATTCCTTGAGATTTTAAACTGTGGAGAACGAGAGATGATAGAGTCAATTATAAGTTTGGTATTCTTTCGTGAATTTATGTGAGTTAATTATAAGCCTATTCTCCCATCGCTTGCTAATAAATTTATCTGCAATAAATAAGGTTGTACGATTTGAAAAGTTACTTAGCTTCTAGCCCAAGATTGTTTAAAAGTTGCTCGGTATGGATTAGAGTTCATAGCCAAGGCATAACTTATTGAAGCGGGATGCGAAGATTGGCGAGTCCGAAAAGGCCCTAACAAGGCATGAGGGCTACATTTTGTTGCTAAAGATCCAAAAGTGATGTGAAGAATCATTTATCAAAGATCAATATGAAGGATCGAGACACACGACGAAAAGCAAGTACTCCCCAAAAGATCATGGAGAAGTCTATCCGAAAAGACCCTAGCAAGGTATGAGGATAAATAAATCCAAGTCCCAAAAGGAGGCGGATCGTTGTATATCAAAGTCCAAAATAAAGATTGGAGAAAAATGAAGAAGTCGTGGTCAAAGTATGAAGAATCTCTTAAAACTTCAAGTGAAGAAATTCCTATTATGAAGAGAAGACCATTATTTCATGAACGTCTCTCAAGATTTGAAGTATGAAGTCGCTGCCAAATATCGGTCCGAAAAAGGTCTCAAATCGTGAAGCGAGTTATGCCAAGATATGAACTTTATGAGGTCCCGAGAAGCAGTTTTAAAAGATTTTGTCCTTTAGCTAACTATTGATTAAATCGTCCCACTTTATTTTCAGCCTTAATAACTATCAAAATAAGTCAACAATGCATCCTCGTGATCATTCAAGACAATAATAAAATATAAGAGATACACCTAGGAATAAGGGAGTCTAAGTGAATAATTAGCCCACATGAGTTCGTGTTAGTTTGCTAACTTATAATAACAATGATCTCGTTTTTAAGCTTGGTATGGAGAACGTGAAAACTTGAGGATGATGATCATTCATGACATTTCCAAAACCCGAAGGTATGTTTTTGATTTCTTTACTTTGAATGTTTATAATTTTCTATCTCTTTAATAAAGGCCAACGTGGATTGATTATGATGAAAAGTGTAATCGTGCTTTGTAACTAATGCATTGCATGAGGACATTGCAATGGTCAAGTGTAGGGGATTTGATAGGTGTGTAAACACCCATCCTTCTTACCACTTAATTACAATAATAACCGAGCCAAAACGTGTATTTTATGTCATTTATGTCGGAATTATGCGTGGCTTGTGTTTTTGTTGTGATTTAGGACGAAATGTGAAAAGTGGAGAAAACACGGGCATTCACGGGCTTTTATCGAAGAAAACGACGAAAGACGAAGTCAAGAAATCAAGAGTGCAAAAAGAACGGAAGTCCAAGACCAATTCTGAAGATTTATCGAAGAAAAAGTCAAAAGACGGAAGTTTACTAAAAGCCGAAGAACTCAAGTATAATTTATTGAAGAAATTACAAGACGAGAGTAGAAATCCCGAGACAAAGTCGTTAAAGTCAAAGAATTAGGAAGATTAAGGACTTAATGATGCAATTAAAGAAAGAAGAAAGCTGGGAGGAAGCTTCCTAAGCACCTCCCTAATCCTCCTATAAATAGATTAGATTAAATTTCATTTCATTTTGTTGGCTAGAGTGACACTAGTTCTTCCATTTTCATTTCCTTACACATTTAAATATATGTCATTTACTTAATTGTCAAATTTAAACACTTGTCTTGCACCTTAAATTCCTTTAATTTCAAGTAAGTTTCCTTTTAATTCTTGTCAATCTTTATTTTAATTGTTTGATCTCCTATCTACCTTTCTTTAATCTTTAATCTTTATGTTTATTCTATTGTTCATGTTTATGTTCTTGAGTTTTTGTTAAATTGATTAAGTGGGTTTTGATTATTTTGATCATTATTGTTAGTTTTGTTGATTTGTATTGTTTGTTTATGATTAGTAGATGTTTATTGATTAGTTTGATTTAATCTTTTGGTTGATTTGATTAGTTTTTGTTTAGATTCGTGTTATTCTTTTTTCCCTTGTTCTTCGCTGTTCATCTGTTTCCCAGGTACATTCCGGATCAACAAGTTCATTCCGAATCAAAGATTGTTGTGATTATTCCGAACCAAGGTATTAATTCGGAATATATTCCGAACGAAGGATTTGGGGAGGTGTTCATCCGGAATAACTTGTATTCCGAATCAAAGTTTGTTCATCCGAAACATTTATTATTCCGAATAAAGGTGATTCATTTGGAACTTCAAACATTCAGGATCAAGCCTTTCATTCGGAATACCAAACATTCCGGATCAGCTGTTCATTCGGAACATCCAAGTTATTCCGAACGAAAGAGTTCATTCGGAACATATTCCGAATCAAGCAGATTATTCCGGATCAGTGTTTGTTCATTCGGAACATTCCGAACCAAGAAGGCATTCCGAATCAAGGCTGTTTCATACGGAATATTTCGAACGAAGGATTCGGGATTTGTTCATTCGGAACATCTATTGTTCCGGATCAAGGGATTCATTCGGAATATATTCCGAGTCAAGGAAATATTCCGAATCAAGACTTTATTCCGGATAAGTGACATATTCCGGATAAAGGATTTATTCCGGATGAAGGTTTTGTTCAAATATTCCAAATGAGTGTTTTATGTTGATTATTCCGAACGAAGAAGAATTATTCCGGGTGAAGGTGACATTCCGAACGAGTAATTATTCCGAGTGAGGTATTTTCAGGTTATTTTAAGTTACTGTTTTTAAGTTTTAATTTTTAATTTTCAAGCTTTATTTTTCCCGCCTTTTTCCTTGGTCGCACTTTAAGATTACTTGCCTTAGATTTATTTTAGCCTTGCCTTATTTTAAGTTTTACTTGCGTTTTTAGTTTGCCTTAGATAGTTTTAAGTTTGCCTTAGATAGTTTTAAGTTTGCGTTATTTACTTTAATTGCCCATTTACTTTTAGTGCCTTTTAATTTTTCGTCACGCTTTTAAATACTTGTCATTTATTTTAAATTAGAGTTAGATTTATTTTACAGCCATTTACTTTTAAGTTTTGCACTTTTTTAATTACTACAACGACACAACTATTTGTTTCCACCAAAGAACGACTGAGTCGCATAGTTAACCAGGATCAATTTGATTAGACCAGAACAACAAACTTTAATTTTTATACGAGGTGTCAAAAGCCTTGTATCAAATGCCTGTGCTATGCAGATCAAACCAGTAGCCAAAGGAATGGGAAATGCATCCCAACTCCCAGACTTTGGGCTTAAGCAGTGAATCAAGAAGTGCACTAGAAGCTTCCACTGGGGGGAAAACCTATTCTTTTGGAAGTTAAACTTCCCCCCATGGTTATAACCAAGATCTGCCATCCCATCCAAAACCTCAGAATTGGGGATGAAAACAACACCACCCTCATCCTGAAGATGAAGAGCACTCCTAATAGAAGCTTCAGAAACCACATATGAACGTCCATCAATGGTAGCATGGAGTTTAAGTGGGCGTCCCAAAACATCCACAAGTTGAGCAGTGGCCCAAAACTGGCGAATGACACTATCATAGACAATCGGGCAAACAGTAAAAGCATACCTGAGGTTAGAAGCCTCAATGAACTCGATGATATCAGTGAACTCGTCACGTTTAGGACCATCTCCCAGATACGCCACCTTATTGTGATCGGGTTTGTAGAACAGAGCAGCCATTGATGATGATTGGAAGTGACAGAAGATGATTGATTAAGATTGAGCGAGTAGGAGCGTGTGTGTGTGTTATGATTGTGATGAATGAGTCAAGGGGGGTATTTGACCATAAATAATGATCTTGTAACTGTTCATTGACCCCTAATAATGTGGGTTTCCCTTCCAAATTAGGCAGTTAATGCAAAAGTAACCACTTGCCCCTTATAACTTTATTTGCAAATCCCAGTTACCAAAGTTAAATAATAAGATATACACCAGAAGTAACTTGCGTTGACTGAAAGTCAAAACGCATAAGGATCAACACTAGAAGCACAATGTGGTCAACAAAAGTCAACGTAGTGAATAGTGACCCAAACCAAGACTAGAAGCCAACCATTAATGACAAGTAAGGATTTTTATCCACTAGAAGTTGAAGACTACGACCAGAAGTGACCAAAATCCTCCACTAGAAGTAGCACACACCGCAAATACCCATACAATCTGTTGTTAAAAACTACCAATATGTTAATTTGTGCAAGTAAATATGTACACTAAGCCTCCCCTTAGGCTTAGCCTCCCCTCAATCCTAGGTCTCAAGGATTGAGCATTCCAATGTGAACCACCAAATGGTTGAACCGAGGACCATCAAAAGCTTTAGTTAATAGATCAGCAACATTATCATCCGTATGAACCTTAAGAACCTGTATCAACTTCTTCTCATTGGCATCCCTGATAAAGTGGTGCCTAATTTCAATATGTTTTGTACGTTGATGAAAAAAAGGATTCTTCACAATGCAGATAGTGCTTTGATTGTCAATGAAAATTTTGGTGTTCATGAAGTTGAACCCATAATCAAGCATCTGATTTTGTATCCACAAGACTTGTCCACAACAACTAGCAGCAGCTACGTATTCAGCTTCTGTTGAAGATGTAGCTACTATCGTCTGTTTCTTACATTGCCATGAGATAAGCCTTCGACCCAAAAACTGACAACCACCAGTAGTAGATTTTATGTCATTATTAGCACTTGCATAGTCACTATCACTATATGCTTCAAGAACAAAAGGTGATTCTCTAGGATACCATAAGCCTAACTTGGGTTGAGCCTTGATGTACTTGAAAATCTTCTTGACTGCATTCAAGTTAGAAACCGTTGGAGCCACCTGATGTCTAGAACAAGCACTTACTGCAAACATAATATCCAGACGTGACACAGTCAAATAGATGAGTGAGCCAATCATTGACCTGTACATGTGAACATTTACCGGAGGATCTGGCTCATTCTTGAGTTTGACTTTAGCTACTTCATAAGGTGTTGTTGCTAGTCTAAGAGGATCCATATCAAACTTCTGAAGGATCTCATGAACATATTTATCTTGACTTATGAAGATTCCATCCGACTGTTGCTTGACTTGAAGACCAAGGAAAAATGTAAGCTCTCCCATAGCACTCATCTGAAATTCGCCCTTCATCAATTGTTCAAACTCATCACACCATTTCTTCTTGGTAGAACCAAAGATAATCTCATCCACATAAACCTGAACAAGGATAATGTCCTTGGTATTCCTCTTAAGAAATAGTGTTTTGTCAATTGTGCCTCTTTTATAGCCATGTTTTAACAAGAAAGTTGAAAGACGCTCATACCAAGCTCTAGGAGCCTGATGAAGTCCATAGAGAGCTTTGACCACCTTGTAAACTTTCTTGGGATGAAGTGGATCTACAAAGCCCTTAGGTTGAGTGACATAAACTTCCTCATCAATCTTGCCATAGAGAAATGCACTCTTGACATCCATCTGAAAAACCGTAAAGCCCACATAAGAAGCAAAAGCCAATAACAGACGAATGGCCTCAATCCTAGCAACAGGAGCAAAAACTTCAGTGTATTCAATGCCTTCAAGTTGTGTATGACCTTGTGCAACCAACCTTGCCTTATTTCTCACTACAATACCCCTTGCATCTTTCTTGTTTTTGAGAATCTATTTGGTACCAATTGTTGTCTTTCCATCTGGCAAGTTAACTAGGATCCAAACATTCTAAAACAAGAACTGCTGCATCTCCTCCTGCATAGCCTCCACCCAACTTTGATCCTCAAGAGCATGAGAGACTGATCTAGGTTCCACCTGTGAAAGAAAACAAGCAAACAAACAATGTTGAAAGTCCGTATGATTATTACGCTTTTGGTCCTCAATATAGCTCACAAGAGCATGATGATCAGACGTTGCTTTCTTATGCATTCTGCGAGTCTTGATAGTAGAACCAGGATCTCCAATGATTTGAGTAGTAGGATGGTCTTTGTGTGACTGCAAAACTAGATTGGAAGCTACTTCCCCTTCTGGTGCCAAGTTATTAAGATCCCCAACAAAGTCATCATCATATGAAGCAGAGTCGAAAATGCCATCTATTGGTTGCTTATGAATATCATCCAGCTTGGTAGAAGACTTCTTTTGATAGTTTCCCAGATCAGAAGGACTAGAGAATCTAGTAGAGGAAGTGGAATCACTAGGCGGACTACCAATAGGTGTGAAACTAACACTAGGAGTAACAGCTGGAGTACTAGGAGTAGCTTTGTCAGCAGAAGTATTCAAAGGAAACTCAAAGCCACCTTGAACAGCTGCTGTAGTGGCATCTAGTTGTTGCTTGAGCAATGTGTCAAGAGCTCCTTGTGAGTCCAAAATGTCTGATGGAGTAGCATCACTAGGAGTAGTAGGAGAGACTGTGGTGGAATAGGATGGAACGACAAGAATATCATCCTCGTCATCGGAGTCAGAAAAACTAGAATGAGCACCTGCACTAGAAGTTGCAAACACTTGTGGACCTGCATCATGGTTAGTTTTGAAACGAAAATATCCCAATGAATCACTAAGATAAAAAAGATCAAAATACCATTCAGGACCCTTGCCTTGTATGTTTGACTTCTCCTCAAAATACCTGAGATTAATAGTTTCAATTACTTGCTTGGCTTAGAGATTGTAGACACGATAAGCCCGTGAGTGAGCTGAATAGCCCACAATGTATCCTTCATCTGCCTTGCCATCAAATTTCCCCAAATAGTCACTAGTATTAAGAATGGTGACAGGACACCCAAATGGCTTCAAATGAGCAATGTTTAGTATTTTAGCTGTGAGTAGCTCATAGAGAGTCTTCTTGTGAGGATTAGTAATAGAAACTCTATTCAAAACATAACTTGCAGTATTGACAGCTTCTGTCCAGAACATGGTTGGAAGCTTGGAATCAGCAAGCATTATTCTCGCAACTTCTATTAGAGTCTTGTTCTTTCTTTCTGCCACGCCATTCTGTTGAGGAGTTCTTGCTGCACTATAATCTCTTTTGATACCTTTAGAATTACAAAGTGCAATGAGGTCTGCATTTCTGAATTCAGTTCCATTATCACATCGGATACCTTTAACCTTCTTGGACAACTGATTCTCAATAAGTGTAATAAAGTCTTTGAGAATTGAGTAGGTCTCACTCTTGGCAGCCATGAAGAAAACTCACGTGAACCTGCTATACCCATCAGTTACCACAAGGCAGAATTGTTTGTGGTCAATGCTCCTAATAGAGGTAGGACCAAATAAATCCATGTGTAGTAGCTGAAATGGTTCAGTTATAAGGATGAGAGCAGTAATGGCCTTGAAGGATGCTTTATGTTGTATGCCTTTGCTGCTCGCAAGGCAATTTATATCATTTCTGAGAGTTTTGGGAGGTAAACTAGAGACCAAGTTCAGATTTGCTAATTTGTGAATGGTCTTGAAGTTCACATGTCCCATCCTTCTGTGCCATTTAGTGGCTTCATCTTCTGAGGCTTTAGCAACCAAACATGCTAGTTGACCAGTAGGATTGACTTCATTCAGCTTGATACTATAGAGGTTGTGTCTTCTAGGGATTCTGAGCAGAACCTATGAGTCATCCGGGAGTTTAAAGTCTTTGGATAACACTAGTGCATCAGTATCTGTAAAGAGGACAAACTGCTTCTTGTCACAAATCTGAGAGACAAATATCAAGTTGAAGTGTTGAAGTGCTTCCACATAGTATACCTGCTCAAAGTTAAGATTAGGCGTCTGAATCGTTCCTTTGCCAGTGATCCTTCCTTCACCTCCTCCAAAATAGACCTTTCCGCCTTGAAATGGTACAAAGTTAGATAGAAGACTTTTATTTCCTTTCATGCTCCTCGAGCATCCACTATCAACAATTCCTAAAGTAGGATCTTGGTATGGAGTAACCTATAACAAAAAGAAAAGATATATGCAAGAGTTAGTGTCTTAAGGGGACCCAAACCTTTTCAGGTTTGAGCCTGCCTTGTGGATCTTTAGTAGTTAGCCAAGAAAATTGATGAGATCCACCGTTGTTCTTAGGTTGCCTATTCATCATACGGGTGTTATTGTTTGACCAAGAACAACCTGCTGAGGGCTTAACAGTAGTACCCATATTTCCCAACCCAAAATACATGTGGTCTAAATTGCATGAATAATTCGGAATTAAAGTCTGAAAATAGTTGCCGGGTGGTCTATTCGGTAGTAATCCAATGTTTCTCCAATGATCAGAAGCTAATGGAGAGGTCCTTCTAGAAGAAGAAAAAGATTGGGCACATGGGTTTAGTCTTCTAGAAGAATATGGAATAACTCCTGATGGACCAGGAGCAGGATTTGCTTGATAATCAGAAGAATGTTTGTCATAAAAATCACAATCTTTAATGAAATGAAATTCACTCCCACAAACAAAACATGTTTTAAACGACCTTTTATTAGAATGACATAGTTTCATACTGCTAACTTTATTACACACAATTCTAGGAGAAACATTATTCCTAGGACTCAATAAATCAGGACTAGACACAGTTGAAGTAGAAGCAACTCTCTCTTCTCTCTTCCTAGCACTAGTAGCAGCATGGTCATTTGGCTTGGAGCATGCAGGTCTCGACTCTTCACTTGAACCACATGATGCAGAGTCACTGGCTTTGTCACTGAAAGTACACGAGACAAAGTCATTAGTATTAGTAGAATTTTTTAGCGACTCATGCATCTGTGATCCATCCAAGTCATTATGCCTAGTAATGGGCATGAAAGTTCCTGTAAGAGGTGGAGGGACAACATGCATTGCTGCTGCTGGTTTAAACCTATTGTAACTAGGTGTTCCCTCTTCCTCCTTGTCAGGATCAAAGACACTTGAAAAAGATAAATCAAACACATCTTCTGAATCAATGTATTGATCAAATCCTAACCCTCTTTTAGTCCTACCAGACATACTACTATCTATTAATTTTGAAAGATTCTTAGGTGCCTTTTGCCATTTCTTAAATCTTAAAAGTGTAGCATCTAATTTTTCCATCATGTCTTGTTTATCTTTGATACTGTCATCTTTTACCTTTTCAGTGTATTTAAGCATATTTGTTGTGTTTTCTAAATCAATGTTCAGAATTCTAATTTTATCCTCATACTCCCGTTGAGTATCTTGAAGCCACCTCTTTTGTTGTTCCAATGTTTTTAAAGAAGTCTTATATGCTTGAACCTCTAAAAACTACTTATCATTATGAACATTTAAGTCATTATATTGAGACAAGAATTCTGAATATATATCATGACAACCAAGAGGACAATGTTGTACCTGAGGTGAGATGCCCATAAGAGCAAACTCTTCTGCTTCCTCGACATCAGACAGATTCCCAGCAATCATTGCAAACACGTCAGTAGAAGGTTCAGCTGTTTCCAGGGCAACATTCTGATGATCATTCTAGTTGACCATAGAGTCAACTGACACCAACGCCTTCTTGTCATCCTTCACCTCCTGAATCTTGAAAGCTGAATACATGCTCTTCTCTTGGTCATGCTTGTTAGATCATTCCCTTACAAAGTGACCTTGCTGCTGGCAGTTATAGCATCTAACCTTGCTTCTGTCAAACCTTGCTGGCTCTCTTGGGTTGTAGTTAAATTTTCGACCGGCTTTCTTCTCAAACTTGTGAACCCTAAGAGTGAGCATGGCCATCTGCCATTTGAGATCCATTTCATCTAGGTTAAGTTTATCAACCTGTTTGAAGTCATCAAAAGCAAGTTGCTGTTGAGCATCAACGTCAGCAACAAAAGAGTGAAGAACAGCTTCTACCATGCTACCAGACTTGGCTTTTGGTTCAGGAGTAGAAGTATGCTAAAAAGTATGTTGAGAAGACACAGTATTGCTTGGGCTACTAGCATAGGACATGGGACTAGATCCCATAGAACTCACAAAGGCAGAGTTAGCAGGAGTAGGAAAAGAATCACTTGAGTATCCCCTCACATGAGGATCAAAGGTTTTGATCTTATGAAACAAATCATCAAAATTAAGATAGTCAAGCCCACCTTTTGCTTTGAGAGAGATTACCACCTGATTCCATGAGTAGGGTAAGGCTCTAAGAAACCTTGCATTGATATCACCATTGTCATGTTTCAACCGAAGTTGATTCAACTGGCTCAGTATCTTTTGGAACCTGTCATACCCTTGATGGATACCTTCAGTTTCTAAGATCTTGAAGTCTGTGAATTCATCTCTCAGCATGGATCTTCACATTTTCTTTGACTCCTCATTCCCACCAAACCTTGCTTTTATTACATTCCAGATTTCTCTCGCATCGTCCAGATGATAAAATTCAACCATGTGATCATCAGGAAGAGACTAAAGCAAAATAGTTTTTTCTTTGATCTCCTTCTGAACAGCTGTGATTTCTTCATGAGTTTTAGGGTCAATAAGAATAACATTTCTATTCTTGTCTCTTCCAGTCAACTTCTTGTTGTTTCCATTCAGAATAATCTTCCAAAGATCTTGATCAGTGTTGGTGATCCAGCATTCCATATTCATTGCCCAGCTATCATATTCATCTTTTTTTAGAAGAGGAAACTTACCATTTGTGTTGGAAACCGTAGCAATGATCTGCTGAGGTTGCTATGTTTTGGGGGTACTATCTTCTCCTGTTTGAGTAGAACTTGAGGCAGACATGATTAAGTAAAAATGTTAGTAATAAGAAAAATTTATTCTTCTTGTACAGAGACTCTCCCAAGCTCTGATACCACTTGTTGGGTCCACTAGATGTGGATCTTGCAGCCTGTTAGAAACGGTGAACGACTTCTGTAATCACAAGTCTATTCACAGAGAGACTCTATATAAATCACACAGTATAAGTGCGGAATACAAATACTATGAACAAGAAGAACAATATAACTATAATGACTTGATCCTTTACTAAGGATTTCTAATATTAAATATGAACTAGAATTATGTTTGATGAAGGTGTATTGAACCCTTCTGCCTAAGGTTCCTTTTATACTACAAGGAAACCCTAATACATCATTAACCAAAACGTGTAAAACTGATATGCATATCCTTTCCTAACATATCTCATGCATATCCTAACAGAATAATATATAAATAATAAAGTTTGACTTTCTATAAGACCAGGAGCACGGCTTGCTCCTATTACTACTAGGACCAGGAGGAACTACATACCTCCTAGTCTACCTATTACAAATAACTATTCCAATGGTCCTAACATTATCTCTTTTCTTCTACCCCTTTGGGGTTTCAGCATGCGTTGGATTAGCGTTGTTTCGTCTTTCATCCGAAAAAGAGGACGCTATCTTTGAGCCCGGTATACGCTTATCGGGTTTTTGAAGTACTCCATATACTTTTGGGCATTGTTTATCATGTAAGCTCCACCAATAATGACCATACCATGAGTATCCCTAAATGATCACATTTATGGGGATTCGAGTCGAGCTTTTGACTCGGTTATCAAAAACCAGGTGCCTCGTGGGGGATTCTCATGCTTATCCTTGTAAATATTATCGTTTTTCTAATAGTGTAACGAGGGGACTTGTGCTCTTCCAACCTTTGTTCCGTGGTTGTTTGTGATTGTGATTTATTAGGTTCATCGTCATCATTGAAGCATCTCGTGTTCGTTTTACGGATCACTCAAGCTTCGATCGTTTCCTTTGGACATTCTGATATTCTTTTATGTTCTAACGTTTATCTTATTAGCATAATTCATAAACGGCTTATATGTTATTCGTTTTACCCTTTCCATGCTCGAGATTAAGCATTCGACTACGTCTCTAGTATGGGGGTGTTTTCACCCTAGACTCGAAACATTGAGGACAATGTTTAGTTTTAGTATGGGGGTGAGTAGATACTTCACCTTGCTTACGTCACCACGCAATCCAGTTTCATCGTTTTGTTTTCGTTTTGTTGCAAAAAAGGCTAAAAATGGCCAAATTTTAAATTTTTTCTTGTTTTTCATAAGTGTTTAAGACACGAATGTAAGTTTTCTGATGGTGAGAATAAGAGTAATTTTTGACTCGACCGTGCGTGTTGAGCACTTAGCTTTGATTCCTTAACTTTTTAGGCTAAGTCTCTTAAATGAGGACGAGAAATGATAGAGTTATTTATAATCTCATAATCTTTCACGATCTCATGTGTATTAATTATTAGCTTACTCTCGCACGCTTTTGTTTAAATAAATGCAATAAGTAAGTTCGTATGATTTAAAAGGTTACTTAGCTTCTAGCCCAAGATCGTTTAAAAGTTGCTCGTGTTCGGATAGAGTTCATAGCCAAGGCATAACTTATTGAAGTGGGATGCGAAGATTGGCAAGTTCCAAAAAGGCCCTCACAAGGCATGAGGAACTCCATTTTGTTGCTAGAGATCGAAGATCATGTGAAGTATCATTATTCCAAAATCAATATGAAGGATCGAGTAATACAAAGATTTACTAGTTGAAAGTTCGTTGTTCACGGTCTAATCGAATTGATCTCCGGTTAAATGCGACTCGGTCGTCTTTGGTGAATAAAATAAATGGTTGTCGTTGTCTAAAACTAATTAAAGATAAAAATAAAAGCTTTAACGTAAATGAAAAAATTAAAACAACTTAAATGCAAGACTTAAATGGAATAAAGATAAAAGCTTGAAAAGATTAAACTAAAAAAATAAGACTTTTAAAGAAATTAAGTAAATGATGAAAATGTAAAAACTTTAAATGTAAATTACGAAAGATTAAAGCTTGACAAAAAGTAAATTTGAAAACTTAATAAAAATTTAAACTTGAAATAAATCTAAGGCAAGACAATTTAAAATAAAGCTAAGTAAAAATGTCGGGAAAATAAATTCGAAAATTAATTTAGAGAAAAAAGTAATAATTCCGCAATACATAAAAATTGAAATAATTCCGCAATGCCAAAATGGTAATAATTTCTCAATAAAGGAAATTAAACAATTCCGCAATGCATGAAAATGGATATGATTTCACAATGATGAAAATCATTCAAATCCGCAATACACTCTTGGTAAGATTTCGCAATACACAAAAAGATTCAATTTCGCAATACACTAAAAAGATTCAATTTCGCAATACACAAAAATGATTCAATTTCGCAATACACAAAAATGATTCGATTTCGCAATACACAAAAATGATTCAATTTCGCAATACACAAAATTGATTCAATTTCGCAATACACAAAAATGATTCAATTTCGCAATACACAAACATGATTCAATTTTGTAATACACAAAAATGATTCAATTTCGCAATACACAAAAATGATTCAATTTCACAATACACAAAAATTGCTAAATTGAATCAGATTTTCCTAAAAAAGGGGAACTCGTAAAAGGACGATTTTAAGCAATATTTTCGCAACTTTTTAAGGACAATAAGCCAACAAAAATACCAATAAGCTAACCACAACTTCTAGATGAATGATAAAACTTATAAAAACTTCAAAGACGAACCAAGAAATGTAAAAAGCTATGAACTTTATGTAAAAAGATTACGAAATGGATGAATAAAGAACACGAAATCAACACGAACAAAGATGATTAAAAGGATTAAGATCAAACAAACAAGAAAAGTAGAATGAGATGATTAAAAAGCTTAAAATTAAAGATAAAGATTTTACAAAAATTAAAAACTTACATGAATTAACTTGAAAATAAGGACAAGTATTTAAAGATAATATTTAAAAGTGCATAAAATAAAGTGGAGAACTAATCTGTCAAATTAGCTAACACCTAAAAAATGAGGTGTGTGGGTTCTATTTATAGGAGGAGGGGAGGAGATGTTGTTGCTTCCTTCTTTTCTTTCTTTCTTTAGTATTCACGTCTTTGACAATAAACTCGTCATTCTCTACTTTGTCTCGGGATTTGTCGATAAATAAAATGAACTCGTCTTCTAATTTCTTCATTAATTAGATTTGGTTCTTCGACTTCGTTAAACTTCCGTCTTTGGTCTTTTTCTTCGATAAATCTTCAGAATAGGCCTTTGACTTCCGTTCTTTTTGCACTCTTGATCTTTTGACTTCGTCTTTTGTCTTTTTCTTCGATAAAAGCGTGTGAAAGCCCGTGTTTTCTTCCCTTTTCACATTTTGATCCTAAAACACAACAAAAACACAATCCACGCATAATTCCGACATTTACGACATAAAATACATGTTATGGTCTCGTTTTTAATTATTTTAAGTGGTAAAAGGATGGGTGTTTCCACACCTATCATCGAGACACACGACGAGAAGCAATATACTCCCCTAAAGATCATGGAGAAGTCTACCCAAAAAGACCCTAACAAGGTATGAGGATAAATATATCCAAGTCCTAAAAGGAGACGGATCATTGTATATCAAAATCCCAAATAGAGATTGAAGAAAAATGATGATGTCGTGGTCCAAGTTTGAAGAAATTCCATATATGAAGAGAAGACCATTATTTCAAAGATCGTCTTCCAAGAATTGAAGTTCGAAACACATGCTAAATATCGATCCGAGAAAGGTCTCAAATCGTGAAACGAGTTATGCCAAGATATGAACTAAAGGAGATTACGAGAAGCCGTTTTAAAAGATCTTGTCCTTTAGCTAACTATCAATTAAATCGTCCTACTTTATTTTTGGCCTTAATAAAATATCAAAATAAGTCAAAAATGTATCCTCGTGATCATTAAGACAAAAATAAAATATAAGAGATACCAATTAGGAATAAGGGAGTCTAGGTATGTAATTAACACTCATGAGATATGATTGTGTTGCTAACTTATAATAACAATGATCTCGTTACACGCTTAGCATGGAATCGAGTGAAAATCGAGGATGACGAACTTATCTCTATGAGGCATTCACGTGTTCTTATTCTTTGACCCTAAAAGTCACTTAATCATGATGAAAACGATACATTATGTCTAAAACACGTGTAGTAGTTTATTTAAGACTACGTTTTCAATAAATATCACATAAAAATGAATTTTGGAAGTGCTATAATACTTAATTCTAGCATTACGTGAGGACACGGCAATGGTTTAGTATGGGGGAGTGATGAGACTGCAATTATACATAGTCTCATCGTCTAAATCGGGCTTAAAATGCTTAAAATATCATAAAAATGCCATACAATATGCTTGTGTTTGTTCATTGTGTATTTTAGGTACAAATATCGTGAAATAAACAAAAGATTACAAGAATCAAGCCAAAAACGAACAGGGGAAACGAAGTTGGACAAAGAATCGGGCCCGAATCATGAATTTCCTTTGAAGTCCTTAAAGTTTGAAGATTTGGCAAGATTGGTCCCTCATCTTTTGAAGACTTGACACTTTTGGCCCTTGTAAATATTATTTTTACAAGTATGGTCTATAATGTTTCAATATTGTGCAAAATATACCCTTGAAGGTTGCTCAAATTAGACAACAAGTCCTTGATACATGTTTGCAAAAACTCTTGTGGCCAAACTATGAAAAAGAAAACTTGTTTATAAAGGGAAAACAAGTTTGGGGCTGATAAAACTTCATTTAGCAAGAGTTGGGAAAGCTAGGGACCAAAATGGGGAGACATCCAAACTCCCACAAGCCACTCAAACGAACTCAAAAACACTTCAAACCATATTTTTAAATTATATCAGCTTTGACTTTTAAGTTTGACTTTTGAGTCCGACCAATTGACTTACTAAATGACATTTTCAAAACTCGGAGTCTAAAGCAATTTTGGTGTAAAACGCTGTTTCAGACAACTTTCTAGTTTTACTCGAGACTTGAAACGGATAAAAATGAACGAAAATGCCCTCGCATCAAATCTGTCAACAAAATGATATTTTAAAAATATGGAGAAAATAAGTTCTTGAAGTTTACAATTTCAAATGAGCGTAACTTGCTCGTTTCTAAGATTTATGGGTCCAATTTTATGTCCTAAACGAACGTCTCAACAAGTAGAAATATATTTTTATGTCTAAAGTTTATAGAAATATTTTCTCGACATCGTTAAATTACATGTAACTTTTCTGCATAAAGTATATTTTTCGACACCTTGAAATTTAATCAAACTTCATAACGACCCCGAATTTATGTACACATATAACTTGTGGATTCCATAAAAACGAAAGAGAATAGATTGTATAATTAAGCATATAAAGAAAAACATAGTATAAAATTGGTTTATGAATACCAACGATAATATAAGAAATAAAAAAACAGCGCATGACATCCGTGTCTTCGATTTGAAGATGCAATGCAGGAAGGTCTCTTGGCGGCGTGATTTTCCAAAATCACAAGACATACCGAGAAAGAAATGGAACATTAACGGGTTGCACTCTCGGACCGAGGTAGTTTAATGAAAAGGGAGGATACAAGTTTATAGAAGTAGAATTGTATTCCAAACAATGGTATCACGAGAGTATACACAACATATAAAAGTAAGCCGAGAAAAACAAGCGGTCCAAAACGAACGAGTATGTGGGGTCACTCGTATCACGCACAAACGAAATAGCAATAGCACTCAGAAAAGTGAGTATGAAAAGTCGGCAGCATACGCGCTCCGAATACAAGTATGAATGCCATAACAATATAAAATTATTGTAACAAGATCAATTCACAAGAACAAGAATTCAAGAAATACAGTAAGGGGAGATGTAATCACAATAATATCCAATGATAATTCATTAAGCACAAAGGCTTTGAAAAGAGATAGTAATTATCGTCATTAGGGTAATGTAATATTTCAAAATGTAACCAAGAGATGAAATACTACAACGATAATTAAAATTAAATAATAAGGATTAGAGAGTTACCCGTGCAAATATCGAACAACAATGGTAGATTCTGTGTTTGACACTTAGAAACATGAAATATTTGAACTTTCGGTTATAGACTAAGTTTTGAAAGCAACTCAGTTCCCTATAACCATCGCTTTGATATCAATCTGTGAGACCCCCAGAATCAGGCAAGGTAATGTAGGCAGCATGAGGGTGACACGTCATGGTACAAGAAACAATAAAATACAGTTTACATAAAAATTGACGTAATAAAACATTTACATTACATCATAAAAGATCAGAATTTTTAAACAAAGGTCCCAGAGTTTTATAAGCGGAAAAATCAATTATTTAAACATGGTTTTGTAATATATGGTTACCAATAATATAGGATAAACTTCTGACAGCTTTTACCAAAACAAAAGTTTAGACTATAACACAGAAATCTCCAAGCTGCGAAAATATCATGCGGGCTCCCATCCAAGCAAAACTAAGTATTATTACCTGAGATTAAACATGTAAAACGTCAACACAAAGTTGAGTGGTATTCATAGGTTTGGTAGTAAAGTTATGGAAGACAAGCATTCATTTGTAAAACAAGTAATAGGGAAAATGGTTATATACGTCAACCATAGTCCAAAATCATTATTATTGCTATTTAGCTCATGACACCGAAGCTTAACAAAAGGTAAGTTCCCCTAGTGAGTACTCAGCCTAAATACTCAAGTATAAACAAATGTAATGCGTCAAAGTAATACGAGACGGGGATTGTCAATCTCGATGGATCCACCCACAACATTCGCGCTTTGCAACACAAGTAAATTAACGGTGCATGAAATGGTAGGGAAACTTAGTGGCTATGGAAACTAAAAGCAATAATAATAATGGTAATCAGTTCTGGAAAGCATACAAGTTCTGGAAAGCATACAAGATCTGGATAGCATACAAGTTCTGGATAGCATACAAGTTCTGGATAGCAAACAATTTTAAATGAATGTGTTCCACCATGTAAAATCTCACCCCGCGTTTTGAAACAATGTATAAGTAGTAAAAAGGGGCTATGAACTCACCTCGAAGCAATAACAATGGTTAAATAGCACAATGTAGCCATGGAGGAATAATAGCTCAAAACAATCCGTAGTCTAAATTAAATAAGGTATGTATTAATCTACAAGCATATTGACAAATAAACGTAGCATTTAGTCCCCTAGTATGTGCTTGGGTTTATTTAAATAAATCGATAGTTGTAATACTTGCGAATTTTAATGTTTTAATAAAGTCATTTAATCAATATATATATATATATATATATATATATATATATATATATATATATATATATATATATATATATATATATATATATATATATATATATATATATATATATATATATATATATATATATATATATATATATATATATATATATATATATATATATATATATATATATATATATATATATATATATATATATATATATATATATATATATATATATATATATATATATATATATATATATATATATATATATATATATATATATATATATATATATATATATATAATATATATATGGGGCTAAGTTTGACATAGGAAAATAAGATGCGCCATGTCATATCCTATGTGGCATTTTGGTATTGGCTACTCTATTATTACCTAAGATAAATGCAATTTATTCTTAAAATAAAATCTACTACGTATACATCTAAAAATATAAATTATACATTCCTTTTAAAAAACATAGCAATTAAAATTAGCTACGGTTTTGGTAGTCGATGTTTATAATCATAATGCGTATTGTATCCTTAAAAACCTTTACTATATTCGACTATTAGTTTATCCGTAAGAACCCTAAAAATTTATGGCCAGATTTATCCAAGCCTGAAGTTCATTCGGATCTCACAAAACCCTAAAACATCCCACGACATCAGTTTCTAATTTTAATAGGTGTTATTTGTATGAATTTGTTAGTGTCATTGGTGTTGTTTTTGGTTAATCCTGTGATATTGAATGTTTATGTTTAAAGTTTATGGTTTAATGATTTGTTTTTGTGTGTGTTGTGCATCCATGCAGCAAGTGATAACAAGATTAAGATCGGGATTAATGAATTCAAAAGGATTGGAAGGTTGGTTGTGATCACAAGGGAACTAATGGTGTTGAAGGTATTGTGCTTTTTTATTTGTATCACGATATTTGTATTTGGATTTCCAACTTCTAGACCAATCATGCTGAAGTGGATCAAAGATTTTTTTATTTTCCATTCTTTGTGGCCTGTTATAGAATCTTACAACCATATGCAGTTGCATTCGCATGTCTGAAAGTTTTGGCACAGGTCAAGAGAACTTTTTACTACTTCATTCATGTCATTGAGCTTATATATTTAGATGAGTTTGACTGAAACTCGATCACTGATATCCAGCTTTTATGGTTCTATAGATCATTCAAATATACCAGAAGATGGTGCTGATCTAATCGCCACCGGTGAGATTGTAAATTTGAAATGTTTTCTTATCATTTATTAGTTTCTTCCTTGAAATCCTTTTATAAATAATTGTTATTAAGAAAATGTTTTTACTGTCCCCACCAGGTTTATGCTATTTGTAGTTATATGGATCAAAAATGCTGATGTTTTTTTCTAGAGATGGTCCATTATAGGTGGTTTCATCTGGCCGGGATATTATGTCAGTTGCATGTTCAATCAAACAGTTAGCTCCGGACCATGTTTTCACTATACAGGTTTGAGAAAGAACTTTCGTTTTTATGATCTGATGGTTTTAACTAAATATGTAAGTAGTCGTATAATAAGTTCAAACAAATTTATGCTCAGTTTGGTAATCTAGGGCATTGAACGGAACAATGTAAGTATGTATCATGTAGGTCAGTCATCCAACATTGATTTTCTTTAAGTTGAAACCACAAATGAAAAAAAAATGGTAAGATGTTATACTTTTTGTACTAAAGAAAAGAACAAGCTATAGACATGAAGTCCACAAAGAAGACCATAGGGACCGAATACATAATCATATACGTAAGAGATAACATATAAGTTAATTCAATATTATATCATTCGTTTCAAACACTTGTAGAGAGAATTGCATGTAATCAGTGTGTATTATATCCAGCAATATTTAAATGGGCAACAAAAATCTATATACTGTCAAGACAGATGTGTCGTTGACCGTCGACAACCACACATCATTGCTAAAGGATGGTACACCTATATTGTTTTGGCCATGTCATCTAATGTCTAGGATTGTGTGCCAATGTATGTAAGAAGACACACTTCGCTACACCGAGATGGAGTGCCTAGACAATTACATTCCACACATGACACGTCTATTGTCCGGAATGGTTTGCAGTTCCCTACTACAACTTGAACATCATTGCACAATGTTGGAATAACTACACAATCAGATGCAACACATGCGGTTGATAGGCCTACATGTAAAAATCATGACTCATGTGACTGTAGTTGATTCGCACTTATACCTTATGATAACTTGAATCGTGTCATTTTATTTTTATTTATATCTTGGTTATCTTGAAACCTGTTCATTTTTTTCTATTTACTAATACACGTGTAATTGAGGACCTTATACAAGCTAACTATTTTTTATTCAGAATCGACCGTTCTTTAGCTAATGGGTTGTAATGTTCACCTTGAGTAGTCATTTAAAAATTATTAATGTTTTCTTTCTTTGTAGCTCGCAAGTGACATGTTCAGATTGGACACAATTGCAAGAAAAAGTTTATTCTAAATGGTATGTAGCCAAATGTCGTAATTTATCTTAAAGGTCCCCCTTCGGGCACATATCCGCGACGGCTTAGTGGTACAACATGTGAGAAAATACCTCCTTCAGCCCAACCAGCCATTGAGGTATATTGAGTTAGTTTTTCACGTTTGTGGTTTGTGAAAATATGTTCAGATGACCACAGATAAAGTGAAACTTCCACCTTCGACATAATGTAAATGTGGCTCTTGGCGTTGATAGCCAGTGGGTCAATGGTGGTCAACTTGAGAGCAATGACGCTGAACGCTGGCATGAAATTTGTGGATCTTTTAGAAACAAAAAGCGAGCGGCTATTGATGGTTTATATTCAAGGTCCATCAGCTGCAATGAATTTCATGGTTGCTGGACTTCAGATCTTTGTTGTGGACCGTCACATAAGATTTAGGAATTTGAAGAGACAAACAGATTTGGTAAGTTTGATAAATTCTTAAGTTTATCCATTTATGTTTCACGCTACTTCAACAAATAGATAATCGATGAAAGGGTACGTGTTTATCTTGTACTCCCTAATATTTACAGGTGCATAGTGTGGTTTGCTGCATGTGACATTTATATGTTTGGTTTCTTATTAGTGTGTTCTTCTTATTCTAAAAACCTACTGATGGTGTATGGTTACAATGGTTTAATATTGAAGACAATTAATTAATGGATGCATCTATTTTTTCCATTGCTCATCGCTGGCATGTTTCGTAGTTTCAACGAATCGATCGGATGCACTAATGCAACATTTAAATTTCATATTTTAGATTAATAAGTAAAAGGTGCATCTAATTTTATAAAAAAGATGAAAGAATTAGTTTGAGATTCATGTTGATCATTAATGACAAAGATGCATATGGTAGCATGTAATTATAGTTTAGTTGTTCAACATATACGACAACTCATCAATAAGGAAAATTAAATAATAAGTGCATGCTTCTATGAAAAAAGATAGATGCAAATTGAAATTATTTATAATTCTTATAGCATAGTCATTACCTTTTACATTTTCGTGTTGTTTAGATACTAAGCATCACGGCCTAACGGGTAAAAACGTCTTTAAAGAATCTTTGCCTCCTATACCAATTAATGGGTGATATTTTAAGTACGCTTGAATTATCTCAAAAGGTCACAAGTGAAAACTATGATCTTATATTCCGTGGCATTCTATAATGTTGAGCACTTATATGATTTTTGTTGTTTGAAAACACAAGACAAATATTTTTCATTAAGTAATTCTAAACACCACTTAGGTGATCTAGACTATAAAGGGTTCTAGGAGCAGTACTTGACATGAATGCTCTCTTTCACTATTGTTTATGCTACTCTCTAAAAAAGAAAGAATCTGTTAGTTTGTAGTACTGGTACCCATTTAGACACACTATAAGTATCACAATTAGTGAGAACTCTCGCTATTTTTAAACCTGCTGTTTGTTGCTTAGGGTAAGATGGTAAAAGCTCGCACCTTCGCACAAGCAAACTTCGGTTAATTTCAATTTTCATACACAATTCATCTTTTCTTATCAAACACTGTCAGTAGTTATACTAACCAATATTATATGTTCAACTCAAATCTCTACTTATTTATCATTTCGATGGTTTATTTATAGATTTTCTTAATTGAAACATACACAATTCGTAATATAATCAGACTAGAGTATAATAACAAATAGTTCAGATTTCACAATAAGTGTTATACACCACATCTTGATGGGGTGTTTTCTTCCTCTTCTTCTAACAACTTATTTACCTATTTGAATTCTGACAGCTTATAATGGGCTCAAATAAACTGTAAGAACAGTTCGAAATCCAAATAAGATAATTGATCTTTGTTAGTCGTTTCTATGCAGTGATAAATAGTAAAAATATTTTTCTATGACCTTTTGCTTATGCTTCCTGCTTACTATTGTTGTCATCTCAACTTCTTTGACCTGCTTACATGATACTTACTTACATTATTCCATTGAATGCCCAATAGATTACCAAAAGTAGCATAAATATTTTTCCCTTAGAGTGAACATCAATAATGGGCGGAGACGAGTTCACATTAAACCACGAAGAAGAGATAGAGAGCCTTCACTTACCTATTTAACCGTGCCCTCCTATTGCACCTATCTGCCTAAGCTCTGATAAGCTACATAAATAAGCAGTGCCAAACACCCACTTAAACATCAAATTCACAACTTAAACAAAAGAAACATCAAATCCTTTTATTCTAATGCTCAAATGAAAATGCATAACAAAGCAGACAAGGTTTACTTTTTTATGCTACTCCACCACATTTAGAGTGTTTATAGAAATCATGATAACTATCTTAGCGAGTTGGTGTGTATTTCCATATTATAAAGAACAACTTTGTACCCGAGCCACGAATGTTTAAACCAAATTTTCCTCCTCAAGGTAATCCTGACTAGCCTTTTACTATAATCAATTATATTATGTTGACTTTTCGTTTAGAATTGGGTATGTCAAAGTTACAGGTTACATAACTGATCAATGCAAAAAAGCAAAAAAGGTTACTTAGTGGTTAAAAGATATGATGCAAATTGCAAAAAAGAGAAAAGGTATGGAAACAGGTTAAATCATTTATCTATACCACTCAGAACAATTCTTAAGATTTGATCTTTTTTTACAGGACGGTCCTGGCTAGACTTGTGGTTGATAAAACATTTTTGTTACAACCTTTATGATAGAACATTTATGTTGGAAACTTTCTGATAGAGCCTTGCTGATAGAATCTTTTTTATAGAACCTTTTTAATAGACACTTTCCGATGAAACCTTTCTGCTAGAACCTTCAACCTTTTTTATACACCTTCAACCTTTTCTATACAACCTTTAACTTTGCTGTTAGAAGCTGTGGATATTGCTATGATATAGCCTTTTTGATAAAATCATCAACCATGCTGATGGATCCATGCTAATCATTTTGTTGATGGTCCTACTTATTGTTTTATTTTTATATCAGGTTAGATGGACCATTCAAACACTAAATAAACTAAACTTTGTTTTTTTCACTAGCAAATTTAACACTTGTGTTGATACTAATTAAAATGAAAACATGTTAAAACTAAAACTAATAGCAAGAAGCTATTAACCACAACTCTGAAAGCCAAAAGACACTCGAGGAAGGAGCTGCTGGAAAGAAGAATAATGTTGTTGATTACCAGCTTTTTTTCTCTTCTCTTTTTTGTTTTTATTCTACTTGAAGGTATGCACTTGTGTTGTTGAATCCAGGGCACACTGTGAGTAACCAATTACTCGCTGACAGTTCTCAATGCGAAAAACCATCATTGATATATGAATATGGTGAAAGGTCCAAAACATCCTTGGAACTTACGAAAAACATGTTAATCTTTGATCCACTCTTTTTTGTCAAACTTTTTTAGGACAGGTACAAGGGTTCGTAGGGACGGAACTTGGGTGTGTTTGGTAATCTAAGATGGTAAAAAGGGTCTCCATATTAAAAAATGCAACTACTTTTTGTCTGTGTAGGGAAAAGTTGTATTTGCAGGAGTTATGATGCCATTGATCAGGTCCAAAAAGCTCTCAGCTTTTAAGAAACGGAATACCGAACCAAAGGTTTTCCACATATCTTAGTTCATCCTATTTCAAGTTTTGCCTCATTTCGCAAACAGATATAGGTAAGGTAATTACTAATAACAATAGAACAAAGAGAATCATGTGTATGCAGACATATGTTTACTCGATCTTACATGTAAAAGGCAGGGCAACACACAATAATCCATCAATCGAAGCTAATGGAGCTCAAAACCTTATCAAATTGCAATACAAGAGTTACATGGGCATCCACACTGTAAGTATTTAAAGAGTGTGATCTTCATTACATGTATCTTATGTGATTTCGGTCATCGTTGGTCCAAAAAGAGTACTCATCATAAAAAAAAGCCTATCAAGTAACTTTTTACTTATTTTTATGGTAACTTTGTGTTGATCATATACACTAACAACAAAAGCACAAGAGACCAGATTTGGGTGAAAAGGAGTAAGTCAAAGTTTATTCAAAAATAATTTGTAGTTCCCTCTGTTCACATTTAGTAAGTTATCTTCTAACATACTAACTTGGATTGGATTGGGAAATTTCATGATTAGAGCAAATGTCTTTAGTGACACCTAGAAGCTTGCAAGTCACAAGTACAAATAGCAATGTGCCTCTTAGGTTATGAGTTATGCATGCTTACGTGAAAAGATTTTATGCGGCTAACACGAAAACCTTTTAAAATTAAAGACATATATTGTTCAAAAAGGTTTTACGAACCGAACCCGCCCGTTGGGCGGGTTACGAAACTAGTATATATATATATATATATATATATATATATATATATATATATATATATATATATATATATATATATATATATATATATATATATATATATATATATATATATATATATATATATATATATATATATATACATATATATATATATATATATATATATATATATATATATATATTATATAGGTATAACTATGACTTGATACCACACCTCTAATCCATGTCATATGTGACATGGCACTTCTAAACCAATAGAATTTGTTTGTTAGCTAAAAAATCTCAAAAAGTTACCAAAATTAGGTTATGAAAACGCAAATTAAAAATATCGGGACGCAATTTGAAAAAAAGTGTGTTTTGACACCGCATCTATATATAATACTTCTACACTCCCTTTTTTCATTATTCTAGCCACATGCGGGGTAAACACACACACAAAAACCCTAGCAGCCGTCACCTTTAAATCATCTCAAATTCATCACAGAATAATCTCGAATTCATATCACTTTAGTTTCTTGTCTTCCTCACATTCAAATCATCTCAAATTCATTCTTCAAATCACATAAAAGTTACTAACTTGATTTCAAAAGCTACTTCGAAACCACACCCCCTAATCAAGATCCACGGTTATTATCAATTAAACGAACCATACACGGGTCTCATATCGGATATCTAAATGTGGTATGTTTTCTTTGAACAACTTAGCATCAGGCCTTCATCCAAAGGTAAATGGAAAAATAAGTCGGTTGGGTTATGGTTAGACTCGTGTAGCGTGTCTTATTTCCATGGTATAAAAGGGTCAAATTTTGTGTATGTTTTTGTTACGGATATCGATAAGGACACGGTAGTGTTGTTCGGTGCTAGAGCCTCCAGGGTTGAAAACTAGGACGCAATCGATGCTTGTATTGTCAGCATGTTGGCTGATTCAAAAGAGGCACGAATCCAAATGAAAAAAGCACATCAATCACCTACATTGATAGCAAGGGAGACTGGCATAGATTAAGGAAGGGTGCACCAGAACAAGTAACGAATCATTTATTCTTTGTATTTTGTATGATTCTGTTTTAGTTCTAAATAGCTAACGAATGTTGGTTAATTTTTATTTTTGAAGATTATCAAACTTTGCCAACTCAAAGGTGAAGCATTAAAGAGAGCTGAAGATATCATTGAAGGGTTTGCGAACAGACGTCTTCGATCATTGGCGTTTGTCGTCAAAGAGTGCCAATAAAGACGAAAGAGAGTGCGGGTACACCTTGGGAATTTGTTGGATTATTGCCTCTTTTTGATCCGCCAAGACACGATAGCGCTGAGACTATTCAAAGGGCTTTGGAACTTGGTGTTAAAGTTAAAATGATCACAGGTGACCAACTTGCCATTGGTAAGGAAATTGGTAGAAGACTCGGTATGGGAATCGACTTGTATCCTTCTTCTTTACTTCTCTCGCAAAGTAATGAAGATAACAACGGTTCGATTGATGAGCTAATTGAGAAGGCCGATGGCTTTGCTGGTGTTTTCCCAGGTAAACAATATATAACCTCAATGTTTTTTTATGATAGCAGGTTGTTTTGTGTAAGCGAGGCGTAATTGGAGGTGTATACAGAACCTACGCAATTGCAAACAGACATATACACTTGACTTTGAGTGTTAAAACGTTGAAATATATAATTTTGCATTTGATATATTCGTACCATGTGCTATTGTCGCTTGTGCCTGAAATTATGCTGAAGTTATCGAAACTTACTAATCTAACAGGCCCTTCCAGCTTGGCTCAATGCCATCTGCAGAAACATGGTGAACAAGGATAAAAGGGAGCTGTTACATTGCTTCATTTATGGATGATGAAAGTAAATGTTGAATCAGGCCAGAGTAATGTGGAATGAGGTATGCATTTTTAAACTTCATTTTCTTCTACAATAGTTTGAGTATATAAATAAAACAACAATAGGCTGAGATACGCAGAAACCAAATATTCATTGATGGAAGAGATGTCCACTCCTTTCTTAAAATGCAACTGAATATTTGGCTACTCATACGTAACTAAACGCGTAGGCTATCCAGGAAGTTTGGGATTGCTTAGATAAACTGCTACTGGAAGGCAAGATACAACATATTATTAAGCATATTTGACTTTGAAGTATTTAGATGGGAAAAACAAACTTCTTATTTAAAAGTGTAATAACAAACACCCCCAAACTTCAGTAAGCAGTTTGGTGAACATATAGGTTTTAAATTAAGGAATCCCAAATACACCCAAACACTGCATATGTTTTTTCTTATCAAATCACACAAGTAGATCAACAGTTTTCCATCGTTATCCCAAACACCCTCACTTTGTTTACAATAAATATCTTTATTTTTTAAGGGTGTTTTCTGAGCTTATAACTTATTTAAGTTTATAAACTCATGTTCATAAGCTCATAAGCAATAAAAAGTTAATTACCAAAAAAATATCATAAAAAAGTTAATTATCAGCTTAATTACTATCTTATTTTAGTACATGGGTTAATGTTAACCCATTTCTTTCAGATGAGTGTATTTGGTTTCTGTTGAAACTTTAATCCCCAGGTATTAGATTCTTGCTTTTGGTTTTTCTTGCGAAATTGAGTCATTTATTCCAAATTTTATTACACGTGAGACATGTTAATGTGTGACTCTTCACTTTCTTATTTAAACTTGTAACATATATTATTTGCAGAAATGGAGCAGACAAAGTGAAAGTAAACGCTTGGACATCGGCCAAATTGCGCATTGGGAAAAAGGTAATTCCTACTAGATCTTTATAAAAGTCTTATATGAGATTTGTAAGTGAGTATGGCTGATTTAAATAATCTATATGTTTTCCCTAATTGTTTTTCATTTTATTTGGTAGGCTACTCATGGCTTCTTATTCAAACGCCCCCTGACAAATGACAAAGACCAGACACCCCTTTACAGCAGTCGAACATCGTATTCCAAACACCCTCTAAAAATCAACTACAACACCACTTTACGGCCGAACCAAACACCCCGTTACAGCTTGATAATGATATCAGTGGCTTACAACAAGATAGAGAAGAATTGATACCCAAGAAGTGTCTTGGTTGCAGGAATAAAATGAGCACCCAGATTGCGTATGTGGCTGGTGATGGTGGATTGAAGGCAGCACCTAAGAGTGGTGGATATGTGAAAGGAGCGGTGACTTGCATTGTAATGAATGATCTGGTGGTCAAGCCAAAGTCCGCTATCTAGCATCACCATGTTGAACAAGTTCAATATTAAGGAAACTGGTGCTCTCATGGAAAAGAAGGCAGCTTCACGTCTGTGCATGCTTATAAACTTATGGAACCTGATGAAGACTGTGAGCTGCTATGCGTGCTTGAGTTTGATAGCCAACAACATCATTATGCCAGATAATGTCCATTATTTCATAACCTTCAGAAGTTGAAAAGTATGTAAGATCGATACTCCAATGCATGTGTATTTCCATAGAGAGCTAAACTGGGATAGAATAAGGAACAATCAAGAATTGTATCACTAACTTACCGAAACATTAAAAAATTAGCATATGATATAAATAGTCACCCGGATTTAAAACAACATAACAAAAAATAAAGTTTTATGAATGTTTAATGTTCTTTACCAAATATGCATTTGATGTCTGACCCCCAAACCTACACATCTAAGTTAGGGGGTGTTTGGACGTGCATTTCGGCCTATCTAATTATTACGACTTTGACTACTTAATCACATAATTACATCAGTAACACATATTCATACATCATGCAGACTCTGTAAAGAAGCAGAACTTTACAGCTTGAAATGTTCTTAAAAGTGCTCCATGCAAGGGTAATAGACTACACTGACATTAAGCATGATTATTAGTGAAACGGTGCAACCTGAGCATAAATAATGCCTTGGGACATAAGCAGCAGAACCCATGAACATGTACTCGACTTAAAGCAAGAAGGCGCACGTGTAGTATAGATGATAGGTTATCATATTATGTACCACTATGACCCATTATCCAACTAGCTCATCCCACATAATTTTTTGCTTAGAGATTGTTTTTTGTGGTATACATGTTTGGGATATCATATTCTTATCAGCAATAGAACTTGATTTCAAAACCTACTTCAGGCCAGACAAGTTGATACCTATTTCGGAATGAAGGTATGTATTTTATATTCTTTCCTTTTTGTCTCTGTCCATAGAATTTTCACTATTCTACGACTAATGTGGACACTTTTGGTAATAACCTTACATGCTTTTAATCTTCTCACAATTTCCTTTTTTATGCAGTGAGCCAGTGATCATAAGGTAGAGGAATGAAGTCATTTTTCGTCTTGACAGCAACCAAAGCATTTAATGTGACTGCTTATGTGATCGGTTTTTGGTATCAATGTGAGTTTATATGGTATGAGATTATTTTGTTATTTGAACATTGATCCTGACCTTCATAAACATTCGCTAAAATGATAGAAACCTACCGTTCTTCCTCAATTGTTACCGTACTCTTGCTGTTAAACTGCAATCTTATTGTCGTGTTGCCTCAATGGCTGAACATTGTCAAGAGCGAATTCCACGATTGGGCGATGCTCGGAAGTAAAAGTTTTTGTGTTCTTATAGATTAGGATACGAACATGTACCCATCATGTATCCTTATCCTTTGATGAGAAGAATGACAAAGTTTATATATATATTTTGTTGCAGATGCAGATGATCCACTAAAGACAACTGATCAATCTCGCCGTCTTGGCTTGATAGTACGATTTCTTACTCTCGGCTATATATTCTCTTAGTTCGACATATAAATGTTCATTGAATTGGTTAACTCTCAACCAATTTTTATGGTAATCATACCATAAAGTCTGATGTAGATCACCCACATATATTTTTTGCATCAAACTTAACCAGAATATTATAGTACTCAAAAGGATTACAGTGATAATTCCAGGCATGGACAAAGGCCCAGGCCTGCTGGTCATGTCTTCATCTCAGGTAACATAAAGTGGAAACATCATCTTTCTCCTCTTACTTTTCAATTGATCCTCTGTCTCGACTACACTGTTTTTAAATGCTTACAACCTCCAAGGTCAGCTTTATACAATGATAAAGTCATATAGATTACTGACCAAACCAATTATATATTCTGACCCATTTAATCATACCGTTTTGACCCATCCCTTACGAGACAAAATCCTATACAAGTAATGGAGTGGGAGTAGCTACTAATATAGGTTATTGTGAGTTACATATGATATAGACAAAGTATGAATCCGGATTTGACTTTCTATGCTAAACTTTTGTCAACGTTAGTTCTCAGTTTCATTCTTTCAACGTTTGAATTATCTATCTTTACAGGACATCGAGTTTCAATATGAAAATTTATCCCTCTTAGAACGACTAATCGACTTCCTAAATGTATGTCCAATTATAAAGATGTAGTTTCGTTTAGTTCCTTACATGAATGAGTTCTCATACTTAGAATTGTAGGATGTTAGAAAAACCTCAGGTCTTTGATGGCTAAAGATGCACCACAGCTGAAAAACGAGCATATACATATGCAAGGATGCAAGTCAAACGGTCAACTTAAAGGGGGTAACAACTGCCAAATTTTCAGATGATATGCCTTTAGATTTCCAGAAAAAATTTATTATCTCCAAACAAAGGGATACAACCACAGTAAAGAGGTTATGTTTAACATTTAACAAAAATGTAAATAACATGGGCCCTAAATTATCCCAACTCAAAAAGTCTTTGCTACTTTATGTGATATACCCTTTTAATGTAGGATACTATTAATCTTTGTATGGTATAATTTGTAGGAGCATACCATAGGAAACATAAAATAACAACTTGATGATATTCCACCGACACTAGAACACTTTTGGAAACAAAAGGAGAGGAATAGTAATTTGTATAATTTGTATGGTATAATTTGCAGGAGCAGCCAAGTGATTTTATGGTCTGGTCGCGGGTCAAGTGGTTGATATAGGTTCGACTGGGTGTAAGATGTCGGGTTGAAACAACTTGAGTTTATTTACGTTCATAAGACTGTGGTTTTGTTAGAGGCTGTGGTCGTGTTGGGTGCGATTTTGGGTGGTGGGAGTGAGACACAAGTGGAGAAGTTGAGGATATTTTCAAGGTGTATCGGGTTGTTTTTAGTGGTGGATGATATATTGGATGTGACTAAGTCGTCTTAGGATTTGGGGAAAACGGCTGAGAAATATTTGCTGACGGATAAGATGACGCACCCGAAACTGATGGGGTAGGAGAAGTCGAGGTTTTTTGGTTAGGAGTTGTTGGCCGAGACGAAGCAGCTGTTGGAAGGGTTTGAATCTGAGAGGGGTTTCTCAACAATATAAACCATGCACCCATTTTTACTTCTATATCACTTCTGAAATCACAACAAAAATGGCGACTGCAACTTGAGTCTAGGAGGATGAGAAAGAAGTTCCAAGCATGTATAAATGGCGTCCTTATTTCTAGCAGTAGCAATGTTCCATGCCAAGTCAAAAAGAAGAAGTAAACTTATGTTCAGAAACTATCAAATCTATACCACCTCGTCTCACCTCGTCTCAACTCATTCCGTTTCATCTTGGATTTCTGTAAGCACCACTTCGTTTCGTTCTGCTCTTCCTTATGTTCATTTTCAAGACCAAAATAGTGGCCAATGGGGTCACTTTGGACCCTGATATCTTCCAAATTTTATTAAAAACATACCTTCTTCTATATGCAATCTTAAACTACACCCAAGTGACTTCAAAATCCCAAAATTTTAGACCTTGAATCATTATCTAGATTACTTAAAAATCATGATTAAAACAACTTTGATAATTCTCAAAATCCCTTAACAACCTAATATAAGTTTTGTGTATTTCTAAACAGCACCCAAGATACAATAACACCCCATTAATTCAGCCCTTAACTCATTGTCTTTCCTATCTAATTTTCATGACCAAAAGGTGTCCCTAAAACTCTACCTAATCATGTTGTTTTTCAACTTCAGACTTCAAGGATACCTCTTGAATTTCATACGGGGAAGCCATGGATCGAGTAGACATGTTGACAATCACGGCTTGGAAAAAGACAATACTTTATTGGTGATCATGAGTCGCTAATTAGTGGGTTGCTGATCACCAGCTGCTAATCACGGGTATATATTGTCTTTTTCCTAATTGTGAAGTCCTATGATCGTTAGACTCAATGGTTATGAACCATTATATCTAGGATTATCAATGTTCATATGTATAAAACATAGCGGAATAGAACATTAATATGAACAAGATGTTATAAGAACAAAGATGAATTATCCCAAAGTGCTTGTATTAAAGATTAACACAAACAACTCTAGGTGTGTATACATTAAATCCCACACCTAGAGATCCAACTTTACTGTAGGTTACATTGTGAAAACTGAATGAATAGAAACCTACGTATGTTTTCTTTATATAATAGAAAACATAGCTTACAAAGAAAGCTAACATAATAATAAAAAGACTCCACCAGCTTGTAGAATTGCTTCTTGTACATTTTAGTCCTTATCTTATTATTTTGTTTATTTTGTCACATCAACTCAATATTTGACCCAACAATCTTCACCTAGTTGATATGACAAAACAAACTGCTTTCTTTCATGACACTAGTTCTTCAAGTTGCTAGCTTCCCCTTAATTTATTACTTCTTCCCCTTTTTGTCACATCAACAAGGAAGTAGTAAAACGTAGACAACTATGAAGCATACAAGTACCATGTAAATGATGTAACGCTTAGAACAATAAGCTTCCCCTTATACCATGCGTTCACCATTTCTTTTGAACAAAAGTAGAAGTATCAACCATCAAAAGCAAACGAATAACTAACCACTTGCAGAAACGAATACTATGTAGTACCATCCATGATGAGAGCAGCACCAGAAATTAACATGTAGTGCCATCTTTAAATGACTAATAGTATACGTACCCAAGTAGTAGTATCTTTGAAAAGAGCAACTTCCAATGGTTGAATAGAACCAAATAGGATCAACTTTTGTCAAGTATCTTGAATCTTTAAATTCTGTAGGCTTTATGTAATGATCACATATGAAGAAATCTAATTATGACTTACTTGATGATGAAATAGAATAACCTGAACTTGTATTCCATGTCTTGTACTAAACATGTGACTAATAACTGATTTTTAGTTAGTTAATAAAAAGGTTGTTGCAAGATCTTTCTTTGTGTTGCTCGTACCCAATGATATATGTCGTTGTTTCGTTCTCGGTATCTTCTCGAATCGATCACGGTTCAAAGTGAAATTGTTGTAATTGGTGACTAAAAAGGGGGAGCTTTTGATCTATATCTACTAAAACGATAAGTGCGATAAGTAATAAAATTAAACTAAAAGCAATTACTAAAAATAAATCTAGAATGAAAATCAAACAGTAAAGTACCTAAACTTGGAAAAACAGTTGATGCGGAATGTTTGCTTGATCTGGAATATTTGGAACATTTGGCTCATGCGGAATAAATCAACTGATGCGGAATAACCTAAAAAACTGCTTCATTCGGAATGATCTTGATTCGGAATATATGTGTTGATCCGGAATGTTTGCTTCATGCGGAATGTTTGCTTCATGCGGAATATGCCTTTATGCGGAATAATAGTTGATCCGGAATGTTTGCTTTACTCGGAAGAAATGGTTGATCCGGAATGTTGACTGATCCGGAATAAATTTTATTCGGAATATATGGCCTTCATGCGGAATAACTTTTGATCCGGAATAATTGATATTCCGAACCAAAGAGCTTGATCCGGAATATATAGTTCACCCGGAATATTGATTATTCCGGATGAAGGCGCTGATCCGGAATATTAAAACAGGAATGCTGGTGCGGAATAATAAGTTTATTCGGAATAAATATGACAAAACGTTGATCCGGAATATTTACCCCAAAACCTTCATTCGGAATCTGGGGAAACAGACATACGCGAAGAACATGGGAATAACTTTTGATCACGAATTTAACCAAATCCACCAAGTTTTTAACCAAAACTTAAACCAATTTAACCACTAATCATTTACCTATGATAAATATCAATCCAAAACAACAAAAAACATAAAACCCTCTTACTTTTGAAGATCAACACCAATAAAATAAAACCTTAGAACTTTGAATCAACAAGAGAAGAAAGAAAGATTAAATGGAAACTTGTATTAATGATTAAGATTCAACAAACAAAATGGAAAGATTAAACTTACAAGTTTGTGGAAGAAATCAAAGAAAATGAAAACCACCAATCTCCTTAAGGGAGTTGGTTCCTACGAACTAGGAAATGAAATAACAGAAAGAAAAACTAGTTGAAAATGTGAATGGGAGGAGTATTTATAGTGCTTGGCTTGGTTTGGTGAGTGGGATTTCTCTCTTTCTTTTTGTCTTCTCGTCTTTTCAGAAAAGTCGACGTTTTTTATTTCGATTCGGGATTTGTCGACGAATAAATTCAACTCGTCTTTAAATTTCTTCAATTAATAGACTTGAGTTCTTCGACATATGTAAATCTTCCATCTTTGGTCCTATTCTTCGATAAATCTTCAAATAGGCCCATCGACTTCAAATCTTTGCATCTCTTGGATTATAGACTTCGTCTTTTCGTCTTTTTCTTCGATAAAACCCATGCAATCCCATGTTTTCTTCAATATTTATCCGGTTGGCTCTGAAAACACAACAAACACACAAACCACGCATAATTCCAAACAAATGACATTAAATACGCGTTTTGGTCTCGTTTTAGCAAGAAATAAGTGGTAAAAGGATGGGCGTTTTCACACCTATCAAATCCCCTACACTTAACCATTGCCATGCCCTCATGAAATGCTACAATTTTAAAGCACGGTTTACATTTCTCATCATAAATAACCCACCTTGGCCTTTATTAAATTCTAAACACTAAGGAAACCAAAAGAACAAAACAAGTAAAGTATTTAAAGACTTACATTGGGGTTTTAGATTGTCATGAATGTTCATCATTCTCAAGTTTCACGTTCCCCATACCAAGATTAAAAACGAGATCATTGTTATTATAAGTTAGCAAATTAACACGAACTCATGTGGCCCAATTATTCACTTAGACTCCCTTATTCCTAAGTGTATCTCTTATATTTTATTTTTGTCTTGAATGATCACAAGGATGCATTGTTTGACTTATTTCGATAGTTATTTAGGCTGAAAACAAAGTGGGACGATTTGATCAATAGTTATCTAAAGGACAAAATCTTTTAAAACTGCTTCTCGGGACCTCATAAAGTTCATATCTTGGCATAACTCGCTTCACGATTTGAGACCTTTCTCGGACCGATATTTGGCAGCGACTTCATACTTCGAATCTTTGAGAGACGTTCTTGAAATTATGGTCTTCTCTTCATAATAGGAATTTCTTCACTTGAAGTTTTGAGAGATTCTTCATCTTTGGACCACGACTTCTTTCATTTTTCTCCAATCTTTATTTTGGACTTTGATATACAACGATCCGCCTCCTTTTAGGACTTGGATCAATTTATCCTCATACCTTGCTAGGGTCTTTTCGGATAGACTTCTCCATGACTTTTGGGGAGTTTTTGCTTTTCGTCGTGTGTCTCGATCCTTCATATTGATTTTCGATAAATGATTCTTCACATCACTTTTGGATCTTTAGCAACAAAATGTAGCCCTCATGCCTTGTTAGGACCTTTTCGGACTCGCCAATCTTCGCATCCCGCTTTAATAAGTTATGCCTTAGCTATGAACTCTAATTAATACCGAGCAACTTTTAAACGATCTTGGGCTAGAAGCTAAGTAACTTTTCAAATCGTACAACCTTATTTATTGCAGATAAATTTATTAGCAAGCGATGGGAGAATAGGATTATAATCAACTCACATAAATTCATGAAAGAATACCAAACTTATAATTGACTCTATCATCTCTCGTTCTCCACAATTTAAAATCTCAAGGAATGAGACTTGTGGATGCTTAGCCAATTAAATCAAAGTTTTGGGTTTTCGAGTCGCCTATAAGATCTTGCATCTTCTTAGTCTCTTTCAAGTTTAGAATTTGCGTTTTAAAGTTCTCTTGATAAACGACTCTCTAGGATCAATTATAGGAACTTGCGAAAAGTTCTTGTTCTTAACCCGTGAGAGTTAAGACTTTCACGTTTTAAAGCTCCCAATATAAAAGCCTAGCAAAACTTGACTTAAACACGTTAAGGATACTAGCTAGAGTAAACTTAGATAAGTAAACTCGGGTTGAGTCAAAATATTCACGACTTTGAAAAATTTAAAACCACTTTATTGAAATTTTATTCTAGCAAGGAGAGAAAATAAACATAACAAAGGAAAATGCAACTATACAACTAGGCCAAAATAGATTAAAAATTTTGAAAAATGTCGAAAAATCGAATTTTCCGGTTAAATGAAGGCATTTTAATGGAAGATCACCGGCTTTGTTGATGTCGAAGTTAGCCCACTTCAAGGCCCAGTATGCCTTATGTTCCAGCTCGATGGGGAGGTGGCATGCTTTCCCGTACACAAGACGATAAGGTGTACAACCAATCAGCGTCTTACAGGCGGTACGGAAAGCCCACAGAGCATCATCAAGTTTATCGGCCCATGAGGCACGATGCTCTCCCACAGTACGTTCCAAAATTCTCTTCAATCCACGGTTGGATATTTCGGCTTGACCGTTGGTTTGAGGATGATAACAGTTGTTTCAAGAAATTACAAACCACCCTTGCGTCGTTAGTGGGTAAAGCTTTGGCTTCATCCCATTTGGAAACGTAGTCAACGGCGACAAGGATGTATTTGTTTCCTTTAGAGGAAGGGAATGGCCCCATAAAGTCGATGCCCCATACATCAAAGATTTCACATTCTTGTATGAAATTTTGAGGCATCTCATCTTTATGTGTGATCTTGCCTTGTTTTTGGCAAGCATCACAATATTTAACCATCTCGTGAGCATCACGATAAATTTGTGGGCCAATAAAATCCCGAGTCAAACACTTTTTTGGCGGTGTAGTTGGGACCAAAGTGACCACCGGTGGGTCCTTTATGGCAAGCCTTGAGAATGTCCAAAGCGGCCGGTCCGTCAACACATCGGCGAATAATCAAGTCAGCGCATTGTTTGAATAGAAAAGGGTCATCCCAAAAGTAGGTCTTAACATCATTCAAGAACTTTTTCTTTTGTTGGGATGTTAAACCTTTGATGAGAACACAACCCGCTAAGTAGTTTGCAATGTCGGCAAACCACGGGGTGCCATCAAGATTGAGATTTATAGACATTAAGGTCTCAAGGGGAAAAGATTCATTGATCTCTTTGTTCGGATGATCCCCTTGATATGGATCCTCAAGTCTACTCAGATGATCCGCGGCTAGGTTTTCGGCACCCTTCTTGTCACGAATTTCAGTGTTGAATTCTTGAAGGAGTAAAACCCAGCGAAGAAGTCTTGGCTTAGAGTCGTGCTTAGTCATCAAGTACTTCAACGCGGAATGGTCCGTGTATACGATTGTGGTGGATAAAACAAGATAGGGGCGAAATTTTTCAAAAGCATAGACAACATCTAAAAGCTCTTTTTCGGTTGTCGTATAATGTAATTGAGCCCCTGTAATTGTTTTGCTAGCATAGTGGATTGGTTGGAAGTGTTTGTTGATCCTTTGTCCCAAAACCGCACCAATAGCAAAGTCGCTAGCATCGCACATCAACTCAAAGGGTAGCTCCCAATTAGGGGTAACCAAGACCGGTGCCTTAGTTAGCTTATCCTTAAGAAGGTTGAAGGCTTCTATACACTCTGTAGAAAAGATAAAAGGAGTATGTTTTTCCAAGAGGTGGGTCATCGGGCGAGCGATTTTAGAGAAATCCTGAATGTATCGACGATAGAAGCCCGCATGACCCAAAAAACTTCTCACACCCTTCACGGTTGAAGGTCGAGGTAATTTGGCTATGACATCTACTTTAGCACGATCGACTTCAAGACCGGCTTTTGAAATTTTGTGTCCTAGCACAATGCCTTCTTTTACCATAAAATGGCATTTTTCCCAATTTAAAACAAGGCGAGTGTCTTCGCACCGCTTAAGCATACGTTCTAAATTGGTAAGGCAAGAAGAGAAGGAATCCCCAAAGACCGAGAAATCATCCATGAAGACTTCCATGGTTTGCTCAACCATGTCATGGAAGATAGCCAACATGCACCTTTGGAAAGTCCCGGGGGCATTGCATAAGCCAAAAGGCATCCTTTTGTAGGCAAATGTGCCATAGGGACAAGTGAATGTTGTCTTCTCTTGATCTTGGGGATCGATGGGTATTTGGAAATAACCCGAGAAACCATCTAGAAAGCAGTAATATTCATTACCCGCTAAACGTTCAAGCATTTGGTCCATAAAAGGAATAGGGAAATGATCCTTTCTCGTGGCATCATTGAGTTTGCGGTAGTCTATACAAACTCTCCACCCAGTAACGAGACGTGTAGGAATCAACTCGTTGTTTTGATTGGGCACAATGGTGATTCCGCCTTTCTTAGGATTCACCCTTCGTTGGCTTTAAATTGTGGGCTTAAAGTCGTCCTCCATGGTGAATCCGAGATAGGATAAATCATGCCCGCATCAAGAAGTTTGATAACCTCTTTTTTGATAACGTCATGGTTTTAGGATTCACCCTTCGTTGGCTTTAAATTGTGGGCTTAAAGTCGTCCTCCATGAGAATTTTATGTGTGCAAAAGTGAGGATCAATTCCACGAATATCGGAGATTTTCCAAGCGATAGCTCTTTTATGTTTCTTGAGAACTTCAATGAGACGAGTTTTCTCATCGGCTTTTAAGTCCTTAGTAATGATAATGGGAAGTTGATCAATGCCTTCTAAGAAAACATACTCGAGATGAGGAGGTAAGTCCTTAAGCTCAAGAGTAGAAGGATCCTCAATAGATGGTGTAACTAACGATGGATCATCATTAGTCACCTCTTTAGGAGAATGAGGAGAAAACGGGTCTTCATTGAGAAGTTTCTCAATTGTACGAATGTCTTCAACCCAATCGGTGGAAGAATCATCATACTTAAGATCGAGAGGACCCAAGCTAGCTTCAAAATCATCCAAGTCACTTTCTCCAAAAGGAGTCAATGACGGAGCAATTGAGGCAACGGTCTCAACATTGGGTAGAGAAGAGAGAGTACTTTTGCAAGAATCATGAAAGTGTTCTTCACAAGCCTCATAGAGAACATCAATAGCATTAACACTCTCATATGAATAAGGTTGCTTAGAAATCTTACCCATGTTGAAGACAATTTTATCGTCACCAACTCTCATGATTATCTCGCCCGCGGCTACATCAATGAGAGTGCGACCGGTCCTCAAGAAGGGACGTCCAACTATTAATGGAACACGAGGATCCATCTCGTAGTCAACGACAACAAAATCCGCCGGGAAGGTGAATTTGTCAACGCCAACAAAGACGTCTTCGGCTATCCCCACTGGAGAAGCAACCGTACGGTTAGCTAATTCCAAAGTCATTTTGGTGGGGACTAGCTCGGGGAAAGATAATTGCTTCCAAACACTTAAAGGCATTAAGTTTCTCTGGCACCTAGATCGGCTAAGGCCATGCAATTCTCTACTCCCGGGTAGTTGCAAGGAATCAAGAAGCGACCCAGATCACCAAGTTTGGTGGGCAATTTCCTTAAGAGAACGGCGGAGCAATTCTCATTAAGTTGGGTCTGAGCAATGTCAAGAAGCTTCTCCTTGTCACTTAGAAGATCTTTAAACATCTTAGCGTATTTAGGCATGTGAGCGAGAGCCTCGGCAAAGGAGATGTTAAAATTCAATTGTTTAAACATTTTAAGAAAGTTAGAAACTTGAATATCATCCTTGCTCTTTTGCTTCTCTTTCCTCAACCTTGAAGGATAAGGTATATTGGATGAAAAGGAAGGCTTTAGGGGAGTAGGATCACTCACAACCAGGGGTGGTGGGGGAATGGGGGTAGAAGGCAAAGGGGATGGGGAAAGTTGCTCTTTTTCCTTGTTCACAATCACGGGTGGAGGTGTAGGAAGCTCGGGTTCCGTATAACCTTTTCCACTACGAGTGGTGATTGCTTTCATCTCCCCTCTTGGATTCGCAACGGTGTTACTCGGAAGAGTACCCGAAGAAGAGGGTTAATTACCTTGGAAGAGCGAACCGATTATATATCGTATGTTATCCGCTTGAGTGCTGAAAGAGTCTCTCATGTCTGCACGAATATCATTGCTTTGTTTCACCATGTCATTCCTTAGCTCGGCTCGAATATCGCTCCCTTGTTTCACCATGTCATTCTTCAAGTTTACGAATTGACTCTGAAGATTCGTCACCATCTCTCTATTAGTCTTTATGAACGTCTCGACGTCTTGATTCAATGCCATCGGTTGATTGAGAGGTGGAGCTTGGTAAGCTTGAGAATTTCCTTGAGGTGGGTATGGGTTTCTTTGGGATTGATATTGATTGTTAGCACGAGTTTGGGATTGGTTGTTTCGGTTATAGCTTTGTTGTTGGTTTTGGTTTGGAGGAGGAAAACCGGGTGGAGCAAGATAGTTGTTTGAACGATAACTTAGCAAGCTACGGTCTCCTTGAGGACGAGCTTGATAGCCTCCGTGGGATATGTACCGTATGCCGCGTTAACGTTTTTAGAAAAATTGCCTTGAGTAGAAGGACAATCATTGTAAGAATGAGGACCACCACATGTGTCACAAGAAATAGAAACGGCTTTAGCTTGTTGAAAGTGGTTTGTGGCCATGGTCATGAAATTCTTGTTCATCTCTGCTATTTGGAGGGTAAATTCGGTTATCTCTGGATTGGAAGTAGTAGAAGAAACATTGACTCTCGGGTTAGATCTTGAGGATGCGGATGAATCCCAATTCTTGTGGTGAGTAGTCATGTTTTCAATCAACTCTCTACACTCTTCCGATCTCCTTTTCATAAAAGTACCACCGGCGGCGGCGTTCATCGTGTCACGATCACGAAAAGTGAGACCATTGTAGAAAGTATCAATGAGAGTGACGGGGAGCATGTTGTGATTTAGACAACGGTCAATCAAATCATTGTATCGTTCCCAAGCATCAAAGAGCGATTCATCATTGTCTTGCATGAATCCACTAATTTGGTTACGAAGGCTCGTGACCATGGATGGTGGGAAGTAGCGCGACAAAAAGCATTGTGTCATGTCGTCCCAAGTATGAATAGAATTCTTTGGGAGACGGTCAAACCATTTTTCGGCATGGTGAGAAAGCGAGTGGGGAAATAGTTGGAGGCGAAGGTCATCCATAGAAACACCGGGCGACTTCATGCTTTGGGTGATGGTAATGAATTTGTCGAGGTGTTTGTTGGCATCATCATCCGGAATTCCGTGAAATGGGTTAGTTTTCACTTGTTGGATCATGTGATGCTTCAACGAAAACTCCTGAGCCGTGATATGCATCGGCGCAATCGGGCCTCCACGTCCGTTCATCGTAGGTTGGCATAGCTCCTCCATGGTTCGTAGGTCGGGTAAGGGTGGATTATTCATGTTGGGGTGGGGTGGATTAATATTGTTGGGGTGGGGTGGATTATTATTGTTGTTGTTGTGTACAACGGCCATGTCTAAATCTTCGAGAGTCTCGGGCTCTGAATAAGACGTTGATCGAGTACGCATACACTAAAAAGAAAATGCAAGAGAAAATATTTTTGGTTTTTATAGGTTTTTTAATGTTTTTTTATTTTTGAAAATTTTATATTTTTATGGGTTTTTTGAAAAATTTTTGTGCTTGAAAATAACGTTCCCGAAAGAACGGATCCCAAAATCCAATTTTTCTCACAAAAAACCATTGATCCTTACAAAAAGAGCCGGCAGCGGCGCCATTTTAATAACTGATTTTTAGTTAGTTAATAAAAAGGTTTGTTGCAAGATCTTTCTTTGTGTTGCTCGTACCCAATGATATATGTCGTTGTTTCGTTCTCGGTATCTTCTCGAATCGATCACGGTTCAAAGTGAAATTGTTGTAATTGGTGACTAAAAAGGGGGAGCTTTTGATCTATATCTACTTAAACGATAAGTGCGATAAGTAATAAAATTAAACTAAAAGTAATTACTGAAAATAAATCTAGAATGAAAATCAAACAGTAAAGTACCTAAACTTGGAAAAACAGTTGATGCGGAATGTTTGCTTGATCCGGAATATTTGGAACATTTGGCTCATGCGGAATAAATCAACTGATGCGGAATAACCTAAAAAACTGCTTCATTCGGAATGATCTTGATTCGGAATATATGTGTTGATTCGGAATGTTTGCTTCATGCGGAATGTTTGCTTCATGCGGAATATGCCTTCATGCGGAATAATAGTTGATCTGGAATGTTTGCTTTACTCGGAAGAAATGGTTGATCTGGAATGTTGACTGATCCGGAATAAATTTTATTCGGAATATATGGCCTTCATGCGGAATAACTTTTGATCCGGAATAATTGATATTCCGAACCAAAGAGCTTGATCCGGAATATATAGTTCACCCGGAATATTGATTATTCCGGATGAAGGCGCTGATCCGGAATACTAAAACAGGAATGCTGGTGCGGAATAATAAGTTTATTCGGAATAAATATGACAAAACGTTGATCCGGAATATTCACCCCAAAACCTTCATTCGGAATCTGGGGAAACAGACATACGCGAAGAACAGGGGAATAACTTTTGATCACGAATTTAACCAAATCCACCAAGTTTTTAACCAAAAGTTAAACCAATTTAACCACTAATCATTTACCTATGATAAATATCAATCCAAAACAACAAAAACATAAAACCCTCTTAGTTTTGAAGATCAACACCCATAAAATAAAACCTTAGAACTTTGAATCAACAAGAGAAGAAAGAAAGATTAAATGGAAACTTGTATTAACGATTAAGATTTAACAAACAAAATGGAAAGATTAAACTTACAAGATTGTGGAAGAAATCAAAGAAAATGAAAACCACCAATCTACTTAAGGGAGTTAGTTCCTACGAACTAGGAAATGAAATAACAGAAAGAAAAACTAGTTGAAAATGTGAATGGGAGGAGTATTTATAGTGCTTGGCTTGGGTTGGTGAGTAGGCTTTCTCTCTTTCTTTTTGTCTTCTCGTCTTTTCAGAAAAGTCGACGTTTTTGATTTCGATTCGGGATTTGTCGACGAATAAATTCAACTCGTCTTTAAATTTCTTCAGTTAATAGACTTGAGTTCTTCGACATATGTAAATCTTCCATCTTTGGTCCTTTTCTTCGATAAATCTTCAAATAGGCCCATCGACTTCAAATCTTTGCATCTCTTGGATTATAGACTTCGTCTTTTCGTCTTTTTCTTCGATAAAACCCGTGCAATCCCATGTTTTCTTCAATATTTATCCGGTTGGCTCTGAAAACACAACAAACACACAAACCACGCATAATGCCAAACAAATGACATTAAATACGCGTTTTGGTCTCGTTTTAGCAAGAAATAAGTGGTAAAAGGATGGGTGTTTTCACACCTATCAGTGACTCTAAAACTCACGGCTATAATGAGTAGACTATAAAACTCACGGCTATAATGAGTAGTCTCTTGACAAAAAGAATTCTCTAGCAAATATGAGCATAGAGCTTCTTAAGAAAAATCTCATACGTTTGCTACCTTTTTATCAAGTCCATTGTCACACATTAAAAGAACCTACAAGTTACCTTCAAATGCTGACAAAATTTGAAGATATGATAGAACACCAATCCGCGAAAATATACTTCGTCTTCAAACAAGTAATAAAAAACGTTTCTTCGTAACCAATGAAAATAAAACGACCCTTTATACCTTTAAGAACTAGTTGCTGTGAATAAACAAAATTCCAAACCAAAAATCTCTAAAACTGTCAGTGGCTTAAATAATATACGACAGTGGTTAAAATATTACACCCTCTGTATATTAGTCGTTCCGTCTTTTGCATACAAAGTGATATGTTTCTTCAAATAATATCATAGACCATATCTCTTGCAAATCAATTGACATCTCAACATCGTTTCTTTATTATACTTGATATTCACCTTCCCTTAATATATAACTATCTCCTGTCTTTGGAACATAGAAGTCAGCCGCAACTTTTGACTTCAATAACCATGTGTATTTCCTATACACTAAATCATCCCATGTAAAAACATAATATAAAACTGCCCACATGTAGAATCGCTTGAACCATAAACTGTTATGGGAAACAAATACTTGTCCACGTCATTGTTTTAACCATTGTATGCCTTTTTTTCTACTTTCACGTGTGAACAATATCAAACCAAAAGCAATACACAGTGGCATAAAGTAAAAGCCAAACCTCTTTAATGTGAGTACACCAAGGGAAAACTTTTCACGCTTGAATCCTTAAAACCTTCACCAATCTTGTCTCACATCACAATTAATTATTGGACCAATCTTGTACTTTTGCAAACACAAGCCCACGTGAAACACAAATAAACAAAACCTGTTTATTTATCGTCCAATCCCATATCACACCTTTTTCTTTTGATGCTTTCACGTGATGTAAAGCTTGAGACCATTGTATCAAACATACACGATACTTTGCCTTTGTTAAACTTCACACGTTTTGCTTTATTCATCATAACATTAACATATATCACATGATGTGTCATTATTCAATATTCATTCTATGTGATCGACACAATGATCTGCTACTACTGTGTGAACACACACAGATTCATTGTTCGTGTGAACACAATCCTTTCCACCAATAAGAATTGAATAAACCACATACCTTATAAACACTTCACGTCCTTTGTTTTGAAACAAAAAAAACAATATCTTTCTCTCTATCCGATCAGCGATTGGAGCACAACAACTTCTTTATTTGAATCACCATAAATCGATCGTCTATAGTAGACACAACTTCATTCAATCTGTTTGTTCGTCCACCTCTAGATCAGATCTAGGGTTTATAGAAAACCCTAGTTATATGAACAAACTAGGGTTTATACTCCAAAACCCTAAAACGAAGATCACAGCTTCATACAACGAACCAACCAGAGAAACAAGCAATAAAACGCCTTCACAGCAACATACAAATCACCAATCAAGGGTTTATTGTCGAAACCCTAAAAATCAGAACTTTAGCGACACTAATTCTGTTGCAGATCTATCATAAATCTTGCAAACTATCGCTAATCTGTCACTAAGACTGTCGCGAATTCTGGACAGCGGCTTCACAGCAACGAACACGAACATAACACCTTATCTCCTAGATATCACGAGCCTTAGGCTCTGATACCAATTGTGAAGTCCTATGATCGTTAGACTCAATGGTTATGAACCATTATATCTAGGATTATCAATGTTCATATGTATAAAACATAGCGGAATTGAACATTAATATGAACATGATGTTATAAGAATTATCCCAAAGTGCATGTATTAAAGATTAACACAAACAACTCTAGGTATGTATACATTAAATCCCACACCTAGAGATCCAACTTTACTGTAGGTTACATTGTGAAAACTGAATGAATATAAACCTACGTATGTTTTCTTTATATAATAGAAAACATAGCTTACAAAGAAAGCTAACATAATAATAAAAAGACTCCACCAGCTTGTAGAATTGCTTCTTGTACATTTTAGTCCTTGTCTTATTATTTTGTTTATTTTGTCACATCAACTCAATATTTGACCCAACACTAATTTGAAAAATGCGTTTTAACCAACAAATGAGGCATAATCACATGTTGCTACGTTTCCATCTTTCTGATGCTCACTGTATTAGGACTTCTAGATGCAACAATTACTTTCTTAAGAATGTTGGCCGATGTTGCATTGTTCTTCATAACTATATTAAAACATAAATAAGAATCGAATCTCAATTTTGTTTACTATTAACTTTTTTTTAGGGTCCACATCTTTTATCTCCAATAGGAGGTAATGTTTTTGCATGATAGCATTATCACCTTAACTTTCTTACAATTCTATATAGAAGTACATTCTCGGGACTATACATTGGGCCAAGAAACTGAAAGAAAATTGAAGTGAAGGTTCCAGAATGTCAACCTAGACTTCATTCTCTTCACACGTGTCAAGCAAAGTGGTGAAGATGGAACGAAAGTGGTAGTGACTTACCATGTTGGAAAAAAGCAACTTGTTGGAATTATCATATTTGCTGAAATGATGGCCACTCTTAGTATTTTCTTGATTCATTTTCATTTTAACGTGAAAAATGCATATTTGTAACTATTATCACCTATACCATGTACATAAGATGAGACCTTTGCCCCTTTTGTTTGGCCTTTACTTCCGATCCATTTTTCAAGAAGATGGAGCCAATGTTACTGCAAATTTGCTGCACCCTAGAGTTAATAACATAAACCTTGCACTTATTGGTAGCTTCTTCAGTATGTATTCAAGCCTTTTCATTTTGGAACCTTAACATGACAATCTAAACCCGAACAGTTGGAAAAAGTTACCTTTCAAAGCAGAATTGTAGAGGACCCTGCTCATCTATATGAGACGAGACAGTGAGACTACCTACTACTAAAACAGGCTAGCTAGTATTGTTAAGACACAAGGCATGATCTTCCATTGGTTATTCATGAGATATTATCGCATGCCTTGAAAAGGAGACTCCATGGAACTTTCAGGAGGCTCTTGACACAATTTTGCAATGCAGTGACAATCCCGGGAAGTACTTTGCCAAGGTATTCTTTGTTAATAGTTTGCATTCTGGCCGACATTGAGAGAATTAATCTTTTATCGAAACTGAGAGTTAGTTAAGAATACATGTTTAAAAACTTCTTTTAACTTTTTTGTTTGACAACGCCATGATTTATTATATTAATCACTTATAAAACATTACTCAAACGATTTCATGTTGATATTGAGAAATGGATTGTAGGGAGCTGCCTTCATATTTTGCAGCCAGGTTATGAAAATTGTATAAGCATAATAATATGTTGTATGCATCTAGCCATTTACAATACGATTTGAGTAACTTTTGACCCATAAGACCCATTTACTTTTATTCCTGAATTATTTCATTTTACATATTTATGTAAAGACAAAATATAATTTAAACCACCTGTAGTAGTGATTACTATGTCTAGGCGCACGTATCCTTGGATTCTCCCATTGCGGTTTGTTTTTAAACGAGATATGCAGCTTCAACATGCAGAAGCCAGTAGACCTAGCCATAAGTTCGAGAAGCCATAAGTTCGAGTTATCTAGAATGTGCGCGATGATTGACAACAATAAATAAATGGTAGTTAAATGTTTGAAATTTAAAGTTGTAAAAGTGAGTCATGTAATTGACTGTTGCATGTATCATAAAAACCTTTATGGGAAAATATTGGCTTTTTGGGGACTTATAGATAGGCACAAAGGAAATAGAAATACAAAGAAAGTATCCTTCAGGTTCCCCTAATTCTTAGTTAAGTTCAAAATGCATCTTTCTAAATCTGATATTTTGCGGAAGCATTTCTCCCCGTAGTGAGCTATTCCAATCTACATTGGTTGTTGCTATTATTGCTATTGTACTATAAAAGTGGCTTTCAGCGGCCTAATGTTATTAACTAAATCTTTACAAACTTTAGGCAGCTGACAAGTGTAAAGTGATTTTGTTGTCTGAGGTAATTTTTCTGAACCAAGTGTCAGCTTCAGTTTCAATAAAAGTTTGGCATTTCAAGTGGAGACAAATCATCAAAACTATTGTGTTTAGTGGTTCAACCAATATCTTCTCCGTCTCAAAGTTTGCTATTAGACCCTTGACAAACATTAATCTACTAGATCCTTGAGCTCTGAATTGGTAAGAGTGCCTTTCTCAGGAGTTCTGTGGTTCGAATCCACCGGGATCTGTCGCATACAAAAAGTTCCTACGGTGGGCTGCTGCTCCTGGCTATGCGCTGAGATGTGTTATAAATTTGCGTGTCAGAGTAAATTCAGCATGTTAAATGGATTAGCATGCTAAAATTTATATTTTGGCTATCCGACATCTTTGAGGCCTGGTCGATTGTTAAATCTTATATTGCGGTACACGATATGTTATTATAGAGGCTATGAGCTTAGGATGTTATGAGATACCATCTCTTCTACTATAAAATTCTTTTAAATTGTTTCATTATAATCGACAAGGTACGAGCATGGAAACCATTTTATAAATTCGAACATCATCAAGCGTTAGTGTTCATTTTTCCACTCGAAAGGAACAAGGCAAAACTGAGAACCTTTGGTCACTACTATTTCTAATTAAAAGTAAAGAGTTGAGACTGCAAAAATAGTGGATTTTGGTGATAATGAGCTTAAATATGTTGCTGATAGGTATGCAGCTTTATTTTGGTTAAACTTTTGGGTTGTCTTGGTTCTGTTTTTTTGTGATGATTTTCTGCAGGTGGTTACCGTTATAGGTTTAGAGACTGCTTGGCAAAGTTATGATGTTCATTGAAGGTTATATATATATTTTTTTTATTTTTAAAGAGTGTTTAATTTGTGGGTTTAAACCTTACCTTATTGAAGGTTATATACAATATAGGTAATAAAGTCTTGAGAAAATTTGGTGTGTGGGTTTCAGCTTCATTGCACCTCACTGTAGCTATAATCAACTATTTCCTGGTATGCTTATATTTTTGGGGTGTTCGGTCCTTTCATTGTGGTTTCTTTTTGTTAACCGTTATAATTATTTGCAGCTAAAGTTCATGTCGCAGAGCCTATTGCTGCTGAAACAAAGTGTGTGACAGTGAAGAGGTGGAATGAAAATTGGGTTTGAAAAATGCTGGTAAGTCCCTTAAAGCTCGAATCTTTATGTTAAAATATTGCATTGTGTGCTTACCCTTAAAGAATCAGATGCAAGCATTAAACAACAAGGCTCGGGCTTGGCATATTCTAAGCCACATAGCCAGAAAGGACGACAGGTCTGTATACGCTATATTGGAACTACAACGCTAAACTTGCAATGAATAAATGAACCAATGAATGAAATTTCCTACAGAAAACACCCTAAACAATGTGCTGCAGCAGCTACTTGTCATAGTGAGCGAAGTGGTCAACACAGATAATTACAACTACTTCTCAGCCATTGGCGACCGGGTTGTGGTCAACACCGATGACTGTAGTTACTTCTCAGCCATTGGGGACTGGGCCATGGTCAATGTCGATGACTACATTTACCTCTCAACCATTGGTGACGGGATCGTGGTTGACAACGATGACTACAGCTGCCTCTCAGCCATTAACGACTGGGCCGATGTCGATAGCTGAAACGCAAATACATCAGACAACTTCAGGGGTCAGCATTCTTTTCCATGTTCTCTTTTTAAAATACTAATTCTTGTGCCCTTTGAAGCTTCTTTTTTTCATGCAGTTGTCTTTGTACATTTTATATGGCTTGGGAAGTATGGTGCTTTTTGGTTTTTAAATCTTGCCTTCTACGTAGTAATATGTATATTTTAAACGTTCTTTTGTGACCAAAATAATTATTTTACCAATTTGCCATTATTATTATTATTATGTAGTTTTTATTTGCCTTTTGGTTATTTTAGCAGAGTTGATGAATAATTCTTGGTGCTAACTGACTTTACCCATGGTACTATGGAACCCAATACTTACTCTATAATGTCTGGTGCTAATATAAACATTTCACATATTGATGTGAAGGTGGAAGAATTGCAAAGCAAGGTAATTACTTATATGATTTTTAATTGTACAAGTATGGTTGTTGCTTTGACCGGCTGCTGATTTTATTTGGTTGTTGTGTTTGTTCAGGTGCTGGATTAGCTTCGGGTTTACCTCGCTGGAACTAAAGAGCCAAATCAAAAGGTATGTATAGAGCATAAACCTGAAACATATCAACACATAAACAACCATCAACACACTTTCTGAAGTGATAATATATACGGATTGTTTGGAATTGCATACTAATTAAGTAGGCAATTCTAAAACGATCAAGAATTGATCACTTAAATGCTTTCCATTTCCAAAAACTAACAGTAACAAGGTCAGTTCTTTTCCATTGCAATCTACAACAGTTACATTGTTTGCAGTTCCGGCTTGGAAGCTTAGTTCGTATTCACAACTTGGAGTTTGTTTATATTCGGTAATTAGTAAATCAAAGATGTCAAATAGCTGAAAAGAGAACATGAATAGATGACAATGATATCTCAAATTGATCAAACCATATTGTTTAGATCGTAGTTTATGAGAGGTTCCTAAAATAAGGTACCTACTGCTGTTGGCGTTGAAGATTTTTCATCATCTTAGTGGATTAGTTTCGACTGGAGATTTTGATTGATTTACTAAGAAAAGGGTCGAATTATTTTCATCGCTAACAGGAAAAGCAATTGAGTGAATGAAGTTACGGTACACTATGCACATAAATCAAGTATTTGTAAGTAGATTAAATATTTTACCTTTACTGTTTTGCAGATTCACAGTTGCAATAAAGTCCCAAATATGGTAGTTAAAAGTTTCCCACTATATTATTACGTGGGTTTGAGGAAAAAAATAATACAATTTTGACTTTTAAACGGTATGTTAATTGATTCGACGATTAAATTAGTAATCTGGTGATTCGATTGGATTAACGGCTGATCAGGTGGTCTATATGGTGACCCGGTAACTCGACCGAGTTGACCCAAGTGATCGAATCAATGAACCAGTGACTCAACCGGGTTGACCCGATGGTCTAACTCGTGACTCGATGACTCGATCAAGTTGACTTGTTGGTCGATCTCATGACTCGACAAAATTGACTCGATGATCGAACACGTGATCCGATAATATTATCAAAAAAATATTAACTATTTATATTAGAAAATGTTGAAAAATACTACATTTTCAACTAAAAACATGATTTTGACTTCAAAAAACCCATTCTAACTTAAAACACCATAATAAGTGTGAAAACACTTATCCTTTTACCACTTATTTCCAATAATAACATGACCAAAACGTGTATTTTATGTCGTAAAAGTCGGAATTATGCGTGGTTTGTGTTTTTATTGTGTTTTAGGACCAAAAGATGAAAAAGGAAGAAAACACGGGCTTTCATGGGCTTTTATCGAAGAAAACGAGAATAGACGAAGTCAAGAGATCAAGAGTGCTTAAAGAACGGATGTCCAAGACCTATTCTGAAGATTTATCGAAGAAAAAGTCTAAAGACGAAAGTTTAATGAAGTCGAAGAACTCAAGTCTAAATTAAAGAAGAAAATTATTAAGACAAGTTCAAGTCCCGAGACGACGTCAAGAAAAGACAAAGAATTAAATCGAGTCGAGAAGAAAAGAAAGGAGAAAGCACATCACACATGCACCTTCCACTTAGCCTATAAATACCCTCCTAATCACATTAGGAGGGTGGTTAGTTAGTTAATTTTTAGTCTTTCATTATTAGTTCAAAAAATGTTTAAGCACTTTCTCTCTCTAGTTTTATATTAAGTTTTATACTTTTGAATCTTAATCTTTTAATACAAGCAATCTTTTGATAATCTCTCATTCTTCCTTTCTTAATAATCTATGGTTTGATTTAATAAGTATGTAGTGGTTGTGATTTGGTTGATTATTGTGTTAGCTTATTGAAAAAGGAGTTGATTTGATAAGTTTAAGTTTTTGATATAAAAGTGGTTTTTGATTTTTAGCTTATTAAGGTTTTAAAAGTTTTTAAATTTTAGCTTAATCATCTTTTTCTAAAAATCTTTTGGTTTAGCTTTTGGCAAAGTGCTTATTGAGATTTGGCTTATTAGCTTATTGTGCAAGTTCCCGATCCCTTAAAACCCTCTTTTTCCGGATAAGGAAATTAATTCCTTATTCCGGATAAAGATTTTGTTTAGATATTACGGATAAGCCAAAGTAGGCTTCCATCTTCCGGATTAGCCCCTCGCCACGTTTTCCGGATAAGGGATTAAGACCCTTATTCCGGATAAGAAGTTAAACTTCGTTTCCCGGATAAGCTTCAGTTGTTAAGTATTCTGGATAACGATTCCGGATAAGAGTTTCCATTGCGTTTTTTCCGGATAAGGATGTTTTCCGGATAAGCCTCTCTTCCATGTATTCCGGATAAGGAGATTTAATTCTATTCCGGATAAAGAGTATTTGTTAAGTATTCCGGATAAGCCCTTTCGTCTAGTATTCCGGATAAGGACATTAAGTCCATATTCCGGATAAGTCTCTCTTCCACGTATTCCGGATAAGAGTCTGCATATTGTTTTTCCGGATAAGGGTACTTTCCGGATAAGGGAGTGAAGCAGTTTTGCGGACAAGGGATTATTGTTGTTTTCCGGATAAGCTTGACGTTTTACATTCCGGATAAGGGTTTTGAGTTTTCATTCCGGATAAGCTCATGCAGACGTTTTCCGGATAAGCTGACTGTATCGTACTCCGGATAAGGGAAATCAGTTGGATTGCGGATAAGGGTATATTGTGTTTTGCGGATTAGGACTCTAAGGGTATTGCGGATAAGAGAGTTATTGGTTTTTCCGGACAAGGTGTCTATTGGTGTTTTGCGGATAAGAGATCGAAGACGGATTCCGGATTAGTCTTTGATTCCAGTTTTAATTTTCGTTTTTCCCGCAAAATCAAGGTTAGTTCGTTTTTGTTTTGTCATTTAATTATCTTATTGCTTATCTCACCATTAGAAATAGATCAAAAGATCCCCCTTTTAGTGACCAAGAACAACAATTTCACTTTGAACCGTGATCGATTCGAGAAGATACCGAGACCGAATCAACGACAAATATAATTGGGTACGAGCAACGCAAAGAAAGATCTTGCAAAAGCTACATTTTTAATCAACTATATTTCAGTTATTAAAATGGCGCCGCTGCCGGATCTTTTCGTAAGGATCAACGGTTTCTTGTGAGAAAAATTGGATTTTGGGATCCGTTCTTTCGGGAACGTTATTTTCAAGCACAAAAATTTTCAAAAACCCATAAAAATATAAAATTTTCAAAAATACAAAAACATTAAAAAACCTATAAAAACCAAAAATATTTTCTCTTGCATTTTCTTTTTAGTGTATGCGTACTCGATCAACGTCTTATTCAGAGCCCGAGACGACATGGCCGGTGTACACAACAACAACAATAATAATCCACCCCACCCCAACAATAATAATCCACCCCACCCCAACATGAATAATCCACCTTTACCCGACCTACGAACCATGGAGGAGCTATGCCAACCTACGATGAACGGACGTGGAGGCCCGATTGCCCGATGCATACCACGGCTCAGGAGTTTTCTTGAAGCATCACATGATCCAACAAGTGCAAACTAACCCATTTCGCTGAATTCCGGATGATGATGCCAACAAACACCTCGACAAATTCATTACCATCACCCAAAGCATGAAGTCACCCGGTGTTTCTATGGATGAACTTCGCCTCCAACTATTTCCCCACTCGCTTTCTCACCATGCCGAAAAATGGTTTGACCGTCTCCCAAAGAATTCTATTCATACTTGGGACGACATGACTCAACGTTTTTTGTCACGCTACTTCCCACCATCCATGGTCACGAGCCTTCGTAACCAAATTAGTGGATTCATGCAAGACAATGATGAATCGCTCTTTGATGCTTGGGAACGATACAATGATTTGATCGACCGTTGTCCAAATCACAACATGCTCCCCGGCACTCTCATTGAAACTTTCTACAATGGTCTCACTTTTCGTGATCGTGACACGATCAACGCCTCCGCCAGTGCTACCTTTATGAAAAGGAGACCGGAGGAGTGTAGAGAGTTGATTGAAAACATGACTACTCACCACAAGAATTGGGATTCATCCGCATCCTCAAGATCTAATCAGAGAGTCAATGTTTCATCTACTTCTTCCACCACCGACATGTCCGCCATGGAACGTGCTATTCTTGAAATTAACAAAAGTATGAAAATTTTGGCTTCTAACCAACCTCAACAAGCTAAAGCCGTTGCTATTTCTTGTGACACATGTGGTGGTCCTCACTCTTACAATGATTGTCCTTCCACTCAAGGCAATGTTTGTGAAAACGTTAACGTGGCATACGGTACTTATCCCACGGGAGGCTATCAAGCTCGTCCTCAAGGAGACCGTAGCTTGCTAAGTTATCGTTCAAACAACTATCTTGCACCACCCGGTTTTACTCCTCAAAACCAAAATCAACAACAAAGCTACAACCGAAATAACCAATCCCAACCTCGTGCTAACAATCAATATCAATCCCAAAGAAACCCATACCCACCTCAAGGAAATTCTCAAGCTTACCAAGATCCACCTCTCAATCAACCGATGGCATCGAATCAAGACATCGAGACGTTCATGAGGACTAATAGAGAGATGGTGACGAATCTTCAGAGTCAATTCATCAACTTGAAGGGAGAAATGGCGAAACAAGGGAGCGATATTCGAGCCGAGCTAAGGAATGACATGGCGAAACAAAGCAATGATATTCGTGCAGACATGAGAGACTCTTTCAGCACTCAAGCGGATAATATACGTGATATGCTCGGTTCACTCTTCCAAGGTGATCAACCCTCTTCTTCGGGTACTCTTCTGAGTAACACCATTGCGAATCCAAGAGGGGAGATGAAAGCAATCACCACTCGTAGTGGAAAAGGTTATACAGAACCCGAGCTTCCTACACCTCCACCCGTGATTGTGAACAAGGAAAAAGAGCAACTTTCCTCACCCTCTTTGCCTTCTACCCCCATTCCCCCACCACCCGCGATTGTGAGTGATCCTACTCCCCTAAAGCCTTCCTCTTCATCCGATATACCTTATCCTTCAAGGTTGAGGAAAGAGAAGCAAAAGAGCAAGGATGACATTCAAGTTTCAAACTTTCTCAAAATGTTTAAACAATTGAATTTTAACATCTCCTTTGCTGAGGCTCTCGCTCACATGCCTAAATACGTGAAGATGTTTAAAGATCTTCTTAGTGACAAGGAGAAGCTTCTTGACATTGCTCAGACCCAACTTAATGAGAATTGCTCCGCGGTTCTCTTAAGAAAATTGCCCACCAAACTTGGTGATCCAGGTTGCTTCTTAATTCCTTGCAACTTCCCGGGAGTAGAGAATTGCATGGCCCTAGCCGATCTAGGTGCCAGTATAAACTAATGCCTTTAAGCGTTTGGAAGCAATTATCTCTCCCCGAGCTAGTTCCCACCAAAATGACTTTGGAATTAGCTAACCGTACGGTTGCTTATCCAGTGGGGATAACCGAAGACGTCTTCGTTGGCGTTGACAAATTCACCTTCCCGGCGAATATTGTTGTCGTTGACTACGAGATGGATCCTCGTGTTCCATTAATCGTTGGACGTCCCTTCTTGAGGACCGGTCGCACTCTCATTGATGTAGCCGCGGGCGAAATATTCATGAGAGTTGGTGACGATAAAATTGTCTTCAACATGGGTAAGATTTCTAAGCAACCTTATTCATATGAGAGTGTTAATGCTATTGATGTTCTCGATGAGGCTTGTGAAGAACACTTTCATGATGCTTGCAAAAGTACTCTATCTTCTCTACCCAATGTTGAGACCGTTGCCTCAATTGCTCCGTCATTGACTCCTTTTGGAGAAAGTGACTCGGATGATTTTGAAGCTAGCTTGGGTCCTCTCAATCTTAAGTATGATGATTCTTCCACCGATTGGGATGAAGACATTCGTAAAATTGAGAAACTTCTCAATGAATACCCGCTTTCTCCTCCTTCTCCTAAAGAGGTGACTAATGATGATCCATCGTTAGTTACACCATCTATTGAGGATCCCCCTACTCTTGAGCTTAAGGGCCTACCTCCTCATCTCGAGTATGTTTTCTTAGAAGGCATTGATCAACTTCCCGTTATCATTGCTAAGTACTTAAAAGCCGATGAGAAAACTCGTCTCATTGAAGTTCTCAAGAAACATAAAAGAGCTATCGCTTGGAAAATCTCTGATATTCGCGGAATTGATCCTCACTTTTGCACACATAAAATTCTCATAGAGGACGACTTTAAGCCCACAATTCAAAGCCAACGAAG